>JAHWFP010022058.1:0-10978 GCA_023313725.1 Lithobius niger | reverse complement strand
CAATGTTCCAGAACAGAAACCGGAAATGAAATTACAATACATAGATAATTTACCCTGCGACAGATTAAACAGATAATTACTTGATTGGCCATGGGCCCCAGTAAACATTGGCAACATACAAGATTTGTATCAGCTACAGCCTCACAGCATTTACCTGCTCAGGCATTTACCTGCATTTACCCCACAGTCCCGATAGCCCCTCTTCCCTTGCAGTATTTTCCATTGGGTCATGCCACATTCTACACGACCAGGCACAGCAGCAATGAAATACGTCGTGCACCGAAATTGTAGTCAAGTTTGTAGTCCATTGTTATCAGATCTTGAAGCCATTGTTAGAGTTCTCACTTTGCGTCGTGGGAAACGTTTGTCACCCAAGCACACAATTGTTTGTTTGGGTTATTTGCCACCTTTCTGAGGAGTGAGATATAACAATGTCGAGGCCCGCAGAGCCGAGCAATTGTCATATCTCTCTAGTACGGAGGATATACCTAAAATTGTGCATTTTTATCATAAAAGCATGAAACTTGGCAGGAATGTTGTTTACATCAAATTAGAATTTTAAGTGCTGTAGGCATTCTCCTAAATTGCTATGAGCCGCCATATTGGAAAATGGTGGCCCAATAGTCTAAAATTGTGGATTTTTATCATAAAAGCGTGAAACTTGGCAGGAATGATGGTTACTTAGAATTATTAAGAATTTAAGTGTTGTAGATATTCTCCTCAATCGCTATGAGCCGCCATATTGGAAAATGGCGGCCGAATAGTCTAAAATTGTGCATTTTCATCGTAAAAGCATGAAACTTGATAGGAATGTTGTTTACATAAAATTAAGAATTTTAAACGTTATAGGCATTCTCCTGCATTGCTATGAGCCGCCATATTAGAAATGGGCAGCCAAAATGGCAGTCAAATTAAGTTTTTTCTCATAACTCCTGAACAAATCAACGGATTTAACTTTTCTTTTTTCTTCCTGTTATTCATAATTGATTTTTTTTTACCAAAAAACTAAAATAACTTTTCATACGACCAACCATTATATCTGAAAATCTTAGTTATAACTACTGTTAACATGTAATTGAAGTGAGTTATACGGTCTGAATATTTGTTATTATACGATTTGCTTACTTATGGGTAATAGGCCCCTGAATTTGTGACTTTACTTTGAAGTAATTAGTACAAAGATGAAACCAAGGCATTTGCCCTTGAAAGCAATTGTAAATAACATATCAAAATAATACTAAAATATGATTAATGGAAACACGCCATTTGCCCGAATTCAAAACTTACAAGGTTATTTATTGCAACACTGAATTCCCTTTCACAGTTAGCAAAATTACACTCTTCCTTTATTGTTCTTCTTGAAATATCCTTTCCAATGATACCAAACATAACCGGAAGTAACTACCGGAAGTGATACTAATGTGTTCGTGGAAAGACGCCATTTACTTTTCAAAATGGCATTTGAATACGACACTTTGAATTCCCTTTCACAGTTAGCGAAACTACATCCCCTGCCTTTATTGTTCCTCTTGAAATTTCCTTTCCTATGATATGCTAAACACAACCGGAAGTAAGTACTAGAAGTGGTATGAATGAATCATTATTAATGCAAAGTATGTGCCTTAATGTAAATAATAGGTTTTTTGTAGTGCTCAAAATTGAAGGAATTGTTCACTTTTTGTGAAAAGCGTTAAGTTTTGTATGGATGCACATGAAGGGTAACTGGAAAAAAAGCTATATGACAGCAAGTTCAACCCCCCCCCCCCCCCCCCGGGGGTGGGGGATGGGGTGACTTACTCTCCCCAAAACGGTTCTCTGGCTGTAACTCCTTAACCGTCAACAAATCAAAAGCATAAAGTGAAGCAAAGACATTCACCACACAATTCTGGACAGGAAAGGGATTATACATCTTTTACGTAAGAGCAACCCTTGAACCACACAATCGTATTTAAAGTATTATCACCCTTAATTTACACGGACGCTCCTTTTTTCAGTTGGTTGTTATGTGATTTTCGTGTTCCAAGTGCTCTTACGAGCCCTTTAATAGCCCCAAATGGACGTGCTTCGAATTTTCTGAAGGGGTGGAATATATTCTTTTCATCAATCCTAACCATTTTGTTTTTTACCTTAGGTAGATATACCCACTGAAATGCGAAAAGGTAACAGCATAGCGGCGAAAGCGTATGGTGATTTTAGAATTCAAAGTGCTCTTCGGGCCTTCTAATATAGCCCGAAATGGACATGCTTAGGTTTTTCTGAAAGGTGGCGATTTATTCTTTCCACCAATCCTAACCGAAATTGTTTAACTTAGATAGAGACCGTTCTACACCCATTAAAGGTGAAGAGGTAAAGGCATAGCAGTGAAAGCGTATGTTGATATTCGAATTCAAAGTGGTCTTGCGAGCCCTCTAATAGCCTGAAATAATCATGCTTAGAATTATATGAAAGGTGAGGATGTATTCTTTCCATTACTCCTAACCGAAATTATTTAACTTAGTAGGAATTGTCCTACACTCTTTTAAGGTGAAGAGGTAATGGTGCAGTGGCGAGCGAATGGTGATTTTCGAATTCAAAGTGCTCTTGCAAGCCTTCTAATAGCCCGAATTTGACATGCTTAGGATTTTCTGAAAGATGGCGATCTATTCTTTCCATCAATCCTAGCCGAAAATTGTTTCGCTTAGATAGGGACCGTCCTACACCCGTTTAAATGTGTAGCTGTAACTGATGTAGCGACTAGTTTCAATTTCAAAGTGCCATTGTAATGCTCATATTTGTATTCTTATCTAAGCTAAACAATTTCGGTTAGGATTGAAGGAAAGAAACCATACCTTTCAGAAAATCTTAAGCATGTCCATTTCGGGATGTTAGAGGGCTCGCAAGAGCAATTTGAATTCGAAAATCATCATATGTTTTTGCCGCTTACGCCATTGCGTCTTCACCTTTAGATGGGTAGCAATTTAAGTTTAACAATTTCAGCTAGGATTGATGGAAAGAATAGATCGCCACGTTTTAGAAAATCTTAAACATGTCCATTTCGGGCTGTTTTTCAGAGTTATGGAAAACAAGTAATTTGGGCGCTATTTTCCAATATGGCGACTCATAGCGATTGATGAGAATGTCAACAATGCTTAAATTCTTAATAATTCTAAGTAAACAACATTCCTGCCAAGTTTCACGCTTTAATGATAAAAATGCACAATTTTAGACTATTGGGCCACCATTTTCCAATATGGTGGCTCGTGGCAATTTAGGAGAATGCCTACAACACTTAAAATTCTTAATTTGACGTAAATAACATTCCTACCAAGTTTCATGCTTTTACAATGAAAATGCACAATTTTAGACTATTTGGCCGCCATTTTCCAATATGGCGGCTCATAGCAATTCAGGGGAATGCCTACAACGCTTAAAAGTCTTAATTTGATGTAAAGAACGATCCTGCCAAGTTTCATGCTTTTATGATAAAATGCACAATTTCGTCTAATTTAGGGATATATCCTCCAGACTACTCCGAGGAAAGTGGCTGATAACCTATTTATCACCCAATTTCACGATCTCAGTCCGACAACAAAAGTATAGCACGCACACAACAAAGGATGAATCGTGCTGACGTTCTTTTGCTCAGAAAAGTCGACAATGCGACAAAGATGTCATTGTTGACAGCATTGTTATTCCTTGCTTAGTGAAGGGTTCTGTGCTCTTGTTTATTGATTGCAACTCGATTCCGAACTACCCCATCACCGTTCATTTTTTTCTAGAAGTTGTTTGAAGAAGCTATTTGGCGTTGAGTTTCTACGGTACTGAATCGTAAACAACCTTTACAGTTCAGTGTCAAAATGTTTTCTTGCTTCAAGAAAAAATAAATAACAAAACGAAAGCATTTTTTCTTGCTTAAGCAAAACAAGCTCTTCACGTGCTGTTCTTAATTTTAATCGAGGCAGTGACGTCCTTTTCCACATCTGGAGCAAGCGTGATGTACTTAAATTCATAAGCAGGCGTGATATCCAGGCGTGATATCCAAGAGCAGGCGTTATATCCGATATCACTCCTCCTTTTGCATCTCAGTCCTAAACCATTGTTGCAATATCGTCGTATTCCATTGTTAAAGGAGGACTGAGATCATGAAATTGGGTGATAAGGGCTCTTATGATATTAACTGAGCGAAAAACGGCTTCGCCGTTTAGAAAAAAAGCATTAGAGCTCGTCCCCCATACTCACAGCTGTGAAGGTACACAAATAAAAACAGATTAGAGTTCACTCGAACGCAATGAACTATAATTTGAACTTCAATTCTAGGGAACAAGGACTGTTTTGCTCAGTGGTTATGTCAGAAAGTAAACGTAGTTTGTGTGTTGAAATGTTCATTGTTTAATGTTTGCGTGCCTGTGTATGTTTCTGTGCATTTAATTTGGGTGTTGTATAGGCTTTTTTAAATATTTGTCTGTGTTTGTTGTTTAATATTTTAAGCATGTTTACTGTGAGTTACTATATGTGTATTTTGTGTGCACTTATAATTTGTGAACAAGCATACTTCTAATTAAGGCAGTTTTTATTGCCTGTGTTTGTATTTTTCATTCTTTGTAGGCGTTTTGCTGTTTACGGCGTCTGTTTCTATCTAAAGATTTTCGTCCTGTTTCATGTGCGTATGTATGTTGTATTTTGTGTGCGTATTTTATTTGTGTGATGTAACCAACCGTTTTGTTTGTTTGATTTGTGATGTGCACGGAGACTAGCATGTCACAATCCTTCTTCCCTGGAATTGGAGTTCAAATTGTAGTTCGTTGCGTTCAAGTGAACTCTAATCCGTTTTTATTCGTGTACTTTCACAGCTGTGAGTATGAGGATACGAGCTCTAATGCTTTTTTTCTAAACGGCGAAGCCGTTTTTTGCTCAGTTAGTTTGTTGGCTTTTCTTGCGTCCGTTTTATTATAATTGCTTCGGTCTGGTCTGTCATGTATACGGTATGTCCACTATACACCCAATTTTATTTGTGAAAAAACGAAACATTATAAATGTTTAGGTTCTGCCCGAGCTTTTCCCACGTTTGTTATTTAATGGCAACGTACTAGCGTGTGTCTAGAGTTAGCATGCATCATCTGATGGGTAGTTGATTCTGCAAGCAGATGCAGTATTATGGCAAACAATCCTGTAAACAATTCAACTAGCTTCCCGAAGCCTGCATTGAAGAACTAAATAAGTCATTTAGTCATGTCGGCCGTCCAATTTTGAGGCCTTAATCCCTCAAAATTATAGACTTTCCGCCCTATGGTTTAAAACTAAAAGATAAAAGCGAAAACCAAGACCATTTCATTTTGGTTCTCGACAACGATTGAATATATCTCTAATGGCGCCAAAGCCATTACGCTCATCTATATTAGCACTTTAGCAGGGGGCAGATCTACAAAGATGGCACGCTCATCTCTGTTAGCATCCCTACTACCATTTTGAGCACTTTACCCGCCTTCAGCACTCTTAGCACATTTAGCACCTTTGTTAATTTTATAGCACTCACAGTATGCACAGCAACATTATCATTTTCTGTCTGCAACTGTCGTGGTCCAACCTGCACACGAGTTGACACAGCCGCCGTTGTTGCCTGACGCACATTATCGCCTTCCTGAGCTTTCCCAATTGATATCGCACGCAAATGCGGGCACAAGTCACGTGGGTCTCGGTAACAACCGCACACCATGCACTCTATGCTCGCGCACACACGCCGGAAATGACCAGGTATGCCACAAAGCAGACAGCGTGGTGCACGGTCAGAAACTGCAACCAATGCCTGGATACCACGGACTGGTATGATGTCTGGTACGTCGTCAAGAGTTACATGTTCATGCAATCTAAACCACACATTGCACACGCCTGACGCGCAAACCACCCTGTTTCCCTTTGTCACCTTTTCAAAGCTTTGCTCTAGTACAACACCATAATGCCGAAAGGCTTCACTAACGTCCGCAGGCGTAACTTCATAGGGAAGCCAATACATTTTTGCTGTTAAAGTATTATTATACAAATCGCAGAGGACTACTGATGCCCCATTTACTGCTATCGATGCTGCAAGCAGCTTATTCTTTGCTGCAGCACTTTTTAACACCACCTGAAATGGATTGCCAGTACGTAACGGGGCCACGGCCTCAACTTCATTAACACCAACTACAATGTCAGCTGCATCGCTCATTTGAAGCTGGTAATATGGCGCACCAGCTCTATTGCACAAAAACACAACCGATCGCTGCATCTTCACGTTGCTAAGGCTACCACTGTACACTTTCGTCAGATACATAATTTCTCTGCCTTTTAGTGCGTCATCCTTTAGACGCTGCTGAGCCGGACTAAACAAGTTTCTAACAGAGGCTACTGCAACTTGCCGGTCCTCGTAGATAGCAGCATTAACAACGTTGCTATATGTCAAATTATCAGAGTTCTTGCCAACCGCATTGTTCACGTTCGCGTTGTTCACAACTTCACTGTTCACATTTGCAATGTTACTTCTCAACTCCACATCGTCTCCATGTTCACACTCTTCAACCCCGAACTGCCGCAACTCTTCTGCTGCAATACCACGCTTCGCTGCTTCCTTACATATTTCTTGAAACACAGCATTCGGGACAATCCCGGATGTAATGTCCAAATCCGTTATCAGCCCACTTTCCACGAACTCCTGTAAGAGTTCATATACGTAGGCTGCTATTTTGCCATCTTCCCGAAGCTTTACCACGACAATGTTACTTTCCCCGTGCCTGAGCATCGTTGCATCTTGTTCGAGTGATCTGTTACCCGATCTTGTACGCGTCACGCCTTTAATGCACCATTGTAACATGTAACATTTTCATATTGTTATCCGCTCCTCCGCCTCTGTTCCATTTTTTTGAAAATTCTTGTGCGCAATCGAACTCTAATTAGCACTGCTTGCTGGCCGTGCTAATACGTATTTCTGTCCTTTATTTGTTGTAGGCCATCAACAGGATAGTCCGTTCACATTGTGTTGACAGAGTGTTTTATTGTGAACAAATCACAACGAGGCAGACTTTCCTCAGACGCCTGCTCGAGCACTACGCCAATATTACGATTCTTATACCTGGACCCTTCAAAAGACTGTTTTTTGTAGAAAAAAAAGATTATAAGAAATTTTAAAATGTAAACCTGAATTTCTATATAAAACCTGACCACCATTAAACCGCCACGCTAACAACAGCACATATGGTAACTTCACAACAACTGTGCTGCTCGCCGGTATATTACAAGATTACCGAAGAGACCCTTAAGGCTGATTTCCACCAAAACAGGAATGGGAAAGGAATCGGAAAAACAAGAAACCACGAGCATTCCCATCGCCGTTGGTAAACTGTATGATCAGCCAGGGGGCAGTCGCAGTAGAGGAAAATTGCTGACAGCACACTACCCCCTTCCCCTTTCCCCCGTTCTTCCACATTCACGAACATCGCCACTGCACTGTAGTGGCTGGAATAATACAAATACTGTATAGCTGAACGAACAAAAAGGAAAGTGCAATCAGCATTTCAATCAAGGGTAATTTGCTCTACTTAATGGCATACTAATCCCTCACTTTTCCAATTTTTTTAATGATAGCTAAGACCCTAAAAACCCCTTCAAAACTTATAAAATGTCGCTTGCCTTCTTACTTACATCGTAATAAATTAAACTAAGTGCGTTTTTTAAGACACCCAAACAGACGTAGTACCACGAGAGCTCGCGACTATGGAGGTTTCGTGAAGCAGCATGAGTCAAAACCATAACGGAAGTGGGGAGCGCATCTTTCCCATCGTGCAGCGCGCGTGACCACTCTCTGCTTGTGAACAAATATGGCTACCAACAACGCTGTCACTCTCAATTCGTTGCAGCTTTATCAGTTTGAACCTGTTGCAAGTGGTAAACGAACGCAAAAAGATGCGAGATCGCTAAGAACACACCAAAGACGCCAGAAGACCCTTGGGATCCCTCCAGTGATTACCTGTCGTGGTGTAGACGCCAGAAGTGCCCGCATTACGAGAGTCCCAGGTGATGCCGTTTTGTTTCTGGCGCACGCGCAGGTCACGCAGACAGGTGGAAGGCGCCGTAAAAGTAATGACGTCACGACGCGTGATGGTTCAAACGGGATTTTCTCCAGAGCTTGCACATCGTCTGCTTAAATCAGGTAGTTTAAAAATTCGTACGGCTTAAACAATGACACCCATTGTCGTCGGATACCTGTTAACAATTATTCCAGTATTTAAACTATCGATAAAAAATTCTTTGTTGGAGAGTTTAGTATTCCTTTAATTCCTAAAGAGTGTTAAACACATTTAATTGCTGCAATAAACAGGACAAAGCTTAGTGGGCATTTAACATCTTACGGGTTCAGTTGGGCTCTTCATGGAATCACTAAAGATGATAAAATGTGTGCCCCCTAGGCCAAGGATCCATTCAACAGCCAGAACCGAGAGCCAGAAGCTCCACCGAAAATACAGAATAGACTGATGGAATGCCCTGGGAAACAGTCACTCCCTCATGTACAAAAAAAAGTCTGACTTCGGACCATAGGTGAAAAGCCGCCAATATCCGACTTTCATATAACACAGCCGCCGAAACTCCTGCAGATACTTTGCTGGTCGAGTAGAATTTTTTACGAGGGATGCCAGAAGGAATGAAAAACTGCTATTTGCGACACGCCATGGGGTCATTGGTATATCCCCCAAGCTTCAAGATGCAGGGCACAGCAAATGCCATCTCCCGCCTTCTTCATGGGGTGCAGATCATACTGTCGTGCTGCGCCTCTACCGTCGCTTGTTTGCACCAATGGTTTCGCTAATAACTCGACTCTCCACATGTTGGACACTGTGCATTACAGTGGCCAGCGGACTCTGGTGTTTCGGACATCTTCAGGCGATCAGCTTCTATGCTGAAACCTCGGAGCCACCTTTGGCAATTATCCGGCAGCAGCTAGCCATTCAGTATGCAGTGAGACGCAGTCCTGCTTGGCCTATGGCTTTACGACCACACTTGTAGGGTTGCGGGGTAGGCAAGGGTGATTTCTATGATATGTTCCAACAGTAATGTTAGGAGATGGCTTTTGAAATGCCCTGTGGCTTGAGGCTTGGGGGGGAGTTGCCCGTGAACCCATGGTGTGTCCAAGTGTACACAATCCTTCAGAATCCCTCCCAATAGTTTCATTCCACCAACAAGGTACCTGCACGAGTTCCGGCAGCTGTGTTATCAGTACGTCGGACATCAGCAGCTTTTCACTGATGGATTGAAGTCAGAAGTTGGTACGGCACGTTCTTGTGCGCCTGAGAGCGTGACTGTTTCCTAACGCCTTCAATCATATCACGGTATTATGTTTTTTGCTGGAGCTTTTGGCACTCTGTCTTTCTGTTGAATGGATCCTAGACTTTGGACGCACGCATGTTATCATCTTTGGTGATTCCATGTGTGCCCTTGAGTCTTTGATGACACACAATCCTCGGAACCCCACGACACAGCGAATCCAAGCTCTGCTTTCCCACTTTTCTGGCCAGCAAAAAAACTTTGAATTTCTGCTGGATCTTGGACAATGTTGAAATAGCTGGGAATGAGCCCACTGATACTGCAGTGATAGGGCATGTAGTTCCCAGTTCCAACCACACTAGCAACAACACAAATGGCAACTTCACAATAACTATGGTGCTCGCCAGTATATTACAAGATATTCTAGTCCTCTCGAAAGGAATCTCAGCCTTGTTCCCTCGGATGCCTTTCCTACTCTACGTCTGAAATTACACACTTTGGCACTCCTTTTTGGACAAACAAGACAGCAACAAGTTAAGGGCTAATAATAAAGGGCTAAAAAAGGGCTTGTCGCCACAGTCATCAAGAAGAGATGGTGTGAGCCTGTTTACGTGTTAGTTTTACCGACCTTACTCATTGCTTCCGTTGCAGGGGGTGGAGGTATCCTTCCAGAATGTCATAGGTGTCGTCGTCCACTTACGGTCCGTTACGTGCTTGTTGATTGTCACCATCTTGATGGTGTTCATCGCCATTTCCGTCTTCCGCGACGTAGCATGCGCGTCAATTACGGAATGACGAATAATCACTATGACAAACAGCTCCTCAGGCAGCCACTCCTAGTTGTTCGTTGTCGATCGCAGATGTCGCAGGATTTCACACTTTTCTTAAGCGGAGTGACGTAACCCACAGACCGACCAGTGGCTGACAAGCCGTTACGGAACGATCAGCGAAATGCCCAACGGTGGCAGGGAACACTTCGAAGCTTGGAATAATGCTCTTTGGTTTCATGAACATATATGCAACGAGATAATTGGAGTGAACTCTATTCAATGGTGGCATAGTTGGTTAAATAAAGTATAGAAGCACAGGCAGTATGAAGGGGTCGTTTAGGCCCAACGCCGTATCCAAGGTTTGAAAAGAAAGCGTTCTAGCTCTACTCATTCTGCAATGTTGATTGGTACTTCATTGATAGTACTTGGTTGGTCGTGCCGGTGTGACGGGGGTTATTATCAGTGTTGTTGTTGGTCGCTGTCGTTCCTTGTTTTTGTCGGTCGTTTGTTGTCTCGGTGTGAACCAGCAACAACCGACAGTTTCTTCCGTTCTCAGATATTTTTGGACAAAAACATAATTGGAGAAATAGTGCAAATGTAAGAAAAAACGATTTAGTAAGTTTTCATTTTTTTATTGCTGAAAATGACATTTCGGATGCTAAAAACCAAAAATTAAAATTAAGCTTCAAATAATTGTTCAAAAGTTCAGGCCTTCTAATTAAAATGTCCCAGCCCAAATACCATTATAATAGGATGCGAGTATGTTACATTCTTAAACTTCATCTTCACCTCCTTCCCCTCCTTCATTTCCCCATCCCCTTCGTCCCTTCTACCATTCGTGTGGTGCTGTTCTGAGTGGATGGACCTTATTCCAATCAATCTTCAATGAATGAATCTGCCCTAAGTCAACAGCGTGAACAATACTGTCCCACGTAAATACT
>JAHWFP010022055.1:0-11915 GCA_023313725.1 Lithobius niger | reverse complement strand
CATTAACTGAACCTAGAAGAGAACAAACAAACAAGCACGGGAGCCGGGAGCCGGGAGCCGGGAGCCGGATACGTGTTCAACTACGTATAGCAAAGAGAAGAAAGGGAAGGAAACCAAGAGGAGAGGGAGAGGACGGGATTAAAGGGAAGGAAACCAAGAGGAGAGGGAGAGGACGGGATTAAAGGGAGAGGGGAGGGACAGGATTGGCGAAAGGGGAAGTGTTACACAAATAAAAATCGACTGTTGCAGTGAACGATCAGGCAGCACTGAGCAAATACTGGGAAACAACCACGGGTCAAACAAATCCCCGGGCGAAGCTGGCTACGATGGTAGTAACAATTAAAACAAAAACTATAAATTTTTGCATCTTAATTACCAGTGAAGCAGTTTTTAGACAATTCGATCCATTTAATTGTATGTGTTGCACCAAAGTTCTATCTCAGTTTGCTGAAAATCATAATTTTTCAAGTTTATGTTCTTTTTTCTCCAAAACTATTGGTCATAATGTTATGATTTTTTGTAGGGGTGTTTATATGGTAATTATGGATGGACACTACTAGGTTTATAATGTTTAGACTAATTTACTGTTTTTGGTAACTATGTTACTGATAGCGCGACATTAATTAATTTTTTTTTTTTATCAAAGTTGATTATTTTATTTCTGAAAAACTATTCACCACATTTGTGTAATTCTAATTGAACATCTTTAGGAAGACCTATGCTAACACTACAAGAGATTTCAAAGTTCTATCTACTACCATTTGTGAGAAAAAGGAACATTGAATATGCCAGATTTTCCCCATAGAAAAAAAGCATGGGACTACCATGTTACATTAAGCCGCGTGATCGCAACGTACGGTGGTTTATTGGGACACACACAACTTTTATGAAACCGGAACAAGATGGCCACTGGCTCGGGCGCAGTTTACCACACATCGTCCCAGGTTGAAGTGTGCCTTATCCGGTGTGGGAACGCTGAATTTTCGGTTTCATGAAAGTTTTGTGTATGCAGGAAAAAAGTTGTGTTTGTCTGAATAAGTCACCGTAGTAACAACACGCGTTTCCTCCCGTTTGTCCCCTACAGCATTCCGTCTGTCCCCCTCGTTGATGATGACGTCACTAAATAACGCAACTAGATTGTTGCTGTCCGCAGGAGTATGCTCCTCCCGTATAACGAAGTGAGTATATTGCTCTAAGGTGCAACGCCTCACGGTGCAAACCGGACATAGCAGTGCTTTGTGAAGTTTTAGATGATCGCCGGCCTACTTTTCATTTGACCTCCAACCGAATGGACAGCACGCAGTCCGGTTCTAAAACCATGTGACTGCTACTTATGGGCGGGTTCCTTAATCATCATGTTTACAACCAAACCAGAGAACCCCAATGAACAATGTCATGAACAACACTACCGATGAAACTCTCACTCGTTTCGTTGGTAAATTCGGTGGGGTAGAAGTCGATCTAAAATGAAATTAGGACATCATGTTGGACCAAATTTCAGGACATTTTCAGATCATTTCTTGGAATTAAAAAACTTTTTTAACTAAATTTCAGTCCTGAGTATCAATGAGGGCTGATTATCCAACGAACACAAAATATTTCTTTTACAATGCCATTTTTTTAGGCAGTGGTTTTCTTTTTCCTAGCTGAAGAGTGGTTCCCAGATTATTTTACGCGCCAACTGAGTGCTTCATTTTTTACATTTTCCAATTTGCTACAAGCTTCATACATTTTTTTTAGTACCAGTATCTACATCATTAAGATCATATGATTGCGTACGTGTTTGCATGCTTGTGTGTTTGTACCCCTACTCCTCTGGAACCAAAGCACCTACAAACATGGGAGTAGGACCAAGAGAAAGATAATTCAGTTGCGCTTCGGTTAGGCCTATTTTCATCACTGTAACTTGATATTATGACTCTCAAATACGCGAAAGAACTCGAAAAAATAACGTCAAAGTTTTTTTAAACCCTTACAATGTTTGTTCATGACGTCATAGTTCATTCACGCAAACCACCTCGAGGCCTAAGGCCGGTTTCTTTACGTGTTTTTGCTAGTGCATCGTCACGTGCTACTGTGCAATAGTAGCAATTGATTAGATTTGCCTGGCAAGTTTTTATTAGCCCTAAAATAATTTTTTTTGTTAAATAATTTTTTAAGTTAGCAGTCAGCCACAGAAGCTATTTTTCGGAGTTTGAAGTAAACAGAGACACGTTCGTGTACCTAGAAAGTGTTTCAAGGGAAAGAAAATCGGCATTTTTTAAAACTGTAACTGCCGCCCGTGACTGATCGAAAGCGGTAACAGGACAAATCAATCGTATCAGTGGTGTTTTCGGCGGCCATACCGTCCAATCTAGTCGCGTATGCTAATTTTCACCTACGATCCGGTCAGTAGTAGAGCTCTGGTCGGGGCAAGGTGTCCTAATTTTTTGTAATGTATTAAAATGGCTTCGTCAGTACCGGTAAACCAAACCTGCACACTATCGAGAGTCCAAAGACAAACATGAAATGACAGGCCGTTTCGCGCAAGACAAAGAACCTAAAGGTGATTTAAATTTCTTTCCGTCTTGAGCAATGAAAATTTATTGCCCACTTAAGCAAGACGGTCTTCAAGCAGCGTGATAAACGGCTAAACAAAAACTGAAAAATGTGGCGGAAATTAATGTCGTGGAAAAGTTGGGAAAAAAAAGACTTAAAAATCAACCCAGCGTGGGGAAAAAGCGAGGCGCAGCAATCGTTAATTCAGTGTCTAGCTCGAATTTTGTTGATGCTGCAACCTCATTTTCACGACCGAATTTGTTGCTAATCGTAAATCACCTGTTAAGCCGCAAACCACAGACCTATACGCTAAAAACAAACAAGCCCATAAATTATAACGATCCCTCTTGTGATAACCTCCAAGGCTTGTTGTAATAATTATGAATAGCGAGGTTCCGAATCCCTGTGAATTTGACATCGTATGAAACTCTCTCAAGTGTTAAAAACTAGATCATTGTTTAAAAAAAGCAACCCTTTTTTAGGCCTAACAAAGTTGTAAAGATATTTCTCTGCCAACGACGCATTTCCTAAAATGCTCCGCAACAAGAATTTTGGCGATGTCAGCACAACAGAGCAACGTCAATAAGATCAAACGCCTCTCGTTGCGGATGGCAACCGAACAACGCGTGCCGCCATCTTGTAACGGAGGTAAATACTCGTTTTGAAGCAAGTAGACGACATTTGGCTGGTTTAGCTTCGTCCAAGTCGTTTACGAATGGCTGAATTGCTGGAAATCGAAAAAAGGACGCACCCATCCGCACTCGCTCATTGCCGCAACCCATAATCCTACAACTGTAAACCATTTTGATGAAAAAAATGTGGGGTCAGCGCAGATCACACGACAGCCGAAAATAAAAACAAGATGCACTAACACTGCATTAGTAATTCGACGTGTCGTATGGTAGAATAAAAAAATATCTGTAATTGACGTATGAAGTTGGAACGGCACACCTACCAACAGGACACTACTAAAAAATATAAATGCATGGTGTACTGAAGAACATCTACTATATTGCACATTATATAAAAAAAAATTGTCTCGTAACGTTTGCTACTACGATACGGCAAATGAGCCAGAATCTTGTGTGCGACGATGCAATCACTGACCAGATAAGTTTTCATCGGACGCTGATATTGGTTTTATTACAAAAAAAAAAAACTGAAAGCTTCGTTGTTTTACAGTTTCCCGTACCCATTGTTCTTGTTCATCAGACTTTTACATTTTTTAAATCTTCGAACTCCATGTTTCATAAATTCAGCAGGTAATTTGGTGGGGGGGGGGGAGTAGGAGAAATCATATTGCGTTGAGGGTACGTCAGGTTGACTACTTTAAATTTATTTACACTTTTTAGGTGCATTAACAAACTTTAAAATATTCACACGAAAATTGTGACTAAGTCCACATTGAATATAACACTGCAATTTCATATGGCCAATTTTTGTTAGGCTACTCAATACAAAGTACTTGTTTTACTAGCGTTTTATAATTATTGTTATCGTTATTATTTGTAATTCTAAATCTGTGGTTAAAACTTATGTCGAACCAATAAAACTTACGTGAGTCTTCCTGTTAAGGATTTTTAAAAAAATCTGAAAGTCAGAGGCCATTAGGAATATCCCACCCTTTCCTCCCTCTGGCCAATCCGCCACTGTGAAAACAGGACATCATTCGCTTTGCTCACTCGTTCAATAGGAAACAACACCAAAAATACGCGTAATAAAATACTGTAATATACCTCACCCAAAAAGCAGTGAGGATGGCGCAGTAATAACAGCAAAAGTCTTATACGAGCATCGCATTCATTGTACCATCCAGATTCAATCATAGAAATTCGGTGTACCATCCAGATCACCGCAAAGGTAAGTGATGACTCACTTTGTGTTGTTCTGCACCATAGGAGGGGAGCCATCTGGACGAACACGATAGTCTCTAACCGACCGCAATGTTGGAGAGCTGACTTGCCGAAATGCGCAGTTACACGCCGCAATTTTTCGTATGATGGGCATTGAGCGCCCACCTTTACGCTGAGGAAGCGCTGACGTCAGCCACTGATCGTGTACTATTTGACGACTGTTTTTCGCTCAGAGACCTTTTTAGAGGTTAGCGAACTAAAACCGCCCTAACTAAATTAACTACAGCATAATACCTTGTGTACTGGCGCACTGCAAGTTACCCGCCCGCATACTTGAATTTCGTCGGATCAGAATTGAACAAATGTGTCTGGTTTTTGAGGAGATGTCGCTGACGTAAATTGGTAACCCCGTTTTTTTGGCCACAGCCGCATTAATTCGACGTGTGACACGTCCAATTAAAAAATGGCGGTAGGGTGATCTTTTTTCCCCCTCCACTACAACGGGCCAAGCCAGAAGCCAGGCATCACGTAATGACAGTGCCGCAGCGACTGTGACGTCTATTCTCACTGCTCCATATGGGAAAACCCAATGCACCTGTTATGTTGGGAAACCGTTGGAATCGTGCAGTGGGCCAGTGACAAAGGAAGTCTTAACATTGTGGTGTTGGAACGCGTCGTTTATGGACAAAACATGCACTCAATATCGTCGATTGAGAGTTGCCCGATTGTCACAATGGTCCTACCGATTCCCACCATAGGATATTCGAGCTGTTTCTATTAGACTCTTCCTATGATACAAACACTTCCATATGATGACGATTATGTTGTATCACAGATTTCACTTCTTTGCCTATAAAAGCTGCACTGATACCACTTCTACTGATACATTCGATACTGACCATGGCCAGGAATACACTTCATGTTGCCCTTACATTTCTGAATTTCTGAATGGGGTCCTCGGCCAGCGACGTTACGACGTGTTCTCCTTTTCGAATCGCCTATAGAAAACCAATCCGATCCGATGCTTGACATAATACTAATAATAATAATAATAATAATAATAACTTTATTATAAATTACAATTTTTTACAATTTGTACTCCTCGAAGCTTTTTTCAAAGCTTGTATGAGATACAATACATCATATTCATTTTCACCACTTGTTTCATTATTACATTTGACGCCCTCACTGGCAACACTGTGACATCTATACATATATTATTTTACATCAAGATACAGAGTTACATACATTATATTATATTAAGTTACATAAATAAATACATTATTTTACATAAATTCCTCCATCCTTATGATTTATTAAGTCATTGTCTGCGCTTTATCTTACCTCAAGATTGATTTTTAATAATGTGAGTTTTTAAATTTGTTCTAAGTTCATTCAGATTTGCATAGTTTAACATGTTTTCTGGAAGTTCATTAAATAGTTCTGGTACATACCATGTTTTTCCTCTTTTTCCATAAGAATTATTCCATTGTGGCATTTCATATTTTCTTTTACCTCCTCGCAATTTGCTAATGTTTTTTGATGGTACTTTATGTTTATTGCTATAATAATTTTTTATTATTATTGAATAGTTTTTTAATCCCCTTATTTTAAATAATTCATTTTCTTTTAATAAATCAATTGCTTTCTTTTTCTTTTTGTTGTTCCCAAACAATACCTTCACTAAATTATTCTGAACTTTTTGTAATCTCTCAATTATATATTCAGTAGTATTACCCCAAATTTCTATCCCATAACTTATTAAACTTTTTATCCATGCATTATAGATTATTTTTTTCTGTTTAACATTTAATATGTTTTTTAGTTTATATATTTTTGGTATGAGTTGTCTTAATTTTTTAATAATTCCAATTATATGTTCTTTAAAGTTCCAATTTTCATCAATTATGAGTCCTAGATATTTATTAGTTTTTCTTTTTTCCAGTTCCGTACATTTTTCATCACATGTGTATTTAATTTTTCCTGGTATTAAATTTTTTACAATTGCCATAATGTTTTATTATCCAGATTTCTTTTTTATTTTTCATTTTTGGTATTATTAATAATAGTAAAGTTTATTTCATAACGACTCGAAGTTTGATCTGCCAAACTTGTGTGAGTCTACACTTCAATAAATACACATAAAGATGTTTTTACACTATTTACAAAAATCCTTACAATAAACAGTACATCTCAACAGTATAACGCTATTTACATTTTCTATTTATTTTCCGTCTGTCGTATCCATTATTATTTCCTTTAAATTCCTTTTTAATTCATTTAAGCTTTGATAATTTAACGCGTTTTTAGGTGATTCATTAAAAATCTTTGGTACATACCACCTTTTGTTTCTTTGGCCATACTTATTTTTCCATCTTGGTATTTCAAACCTTTGAGAGTGTATTCGTAATTTAGATCTTTTTTCGTTATAACCATATAGTCACGCATTTGCAACACTGTAAGTATCTTATTTTCTTTATAAATCTCTTTAGTTTTTGCATTTTTTATTCCAAATAGCAATTTTACAATTTTATTTTGAATCTTTTGCAGTTATCAATTAAATACTCAGAAGAAAAACCATATATTTCTATAGCATATCTTATATGACTAGCTATCCATGCATCATAGATCATTTTTTTATTTTTCATGCTAAGTATATTTTTAATTTGATATACTTTTGGTAACGTTTGTCGGAGCTTCACAATTATGTTTGAGATATGCATTTTAAATTCCAGTTTTTATCAATGTGTATTCCTAAATATTTAGCTGTGTTTTTAATTTCTAATTTTTTACACTTATAATGACACACATCACTTTCTCTATTCCTCTGAAGAACTTTGCAATCCATATAATGTTTCACTATTGATTTCTGTTGCATAATTTTCATTTTTGGTACTCTTATATCTATTTGTATTGTTTTTTCATTACTTATAAAAAGTTCATTTTCCATAAACCAATAATTTAGTAAATTAAAATCATGTTGTAAGTTTTTAATCATTTCCTCGTATTCCCAATTAACTGAAATAAGTATTGTATCATCTGCAAAAAGATATATCATTGTTCTATCAATACCATATGTTATATCATTTGTGTATATCAGGAATAACAAGGGTCCCAACACAGAGCCTTGTGGCACTCCATAATTTACCTTATTAAATTCACTATATTCTTCCATAATTTTCACTGTTGCTTTCCTGTTATTCAAATAACTTTTTATAATAATAATAATAATAATAATAATAATAATAATAATAATAATAATAATAATAATAATAATACACATATTTACCGCCTACAACCAGCGGAAGGAAGTCGGAAGGACTGGGGAGCCGCTTACACCGATCCACAATTAAAAGAAGAAGCACCAAAAAAAACTTAAATTTAGTTGGAAACAGAGATAGGCCGTTTAAGAAATTTTTCCAAGGGTTCGGAGTTAAGCATTCTACGGAACAAAGCCACAGAAGCTGCATTTACGGTTTCAACCCCAAGGGCATTCCAAATAGGCACTACCCTTACCGAAAAGAAGTTTTGTCGACAGTCAAGATGCGCCGATTGAACAGATAGTTTCCAATTGTGACCCCGCGTGTTGATCAGACCTGGAGCTCGATCAAAAAAAGGAAGATCCACCTCAATTAAATGGTGTAGAATCTTGTATGTAAGAATCAGATCAAACTTAATTCTAGGCAATTCCAAAATTTCAAGTCCCAAACTCTCCAGGCGAACCCCATATGCAACATTTCTAAGTCCAGGAAGGCCTTTCGTAAAGCGACGCTGGACAGACTCGATCAAATCAATGTCGCGTGCCAAATAAGGCGACCAGACAGGAGTTGCATATTCAAGTAACGGGCGCACAAAGACTCTAAAAGCCCAGACCTTCGTAGCAGTGTTTCCAGAAGAATGCACCGATTTAATATGGCGGACCTACGGTAAGCCGAGGCACAAACCTTCTGGCAATGTAGAGAAGATTTAAGATTTTGGGTGAACCAAATCCCGAGGTCACACACTTCTTCAGAAGCGGACAGGAGACAATGATCCAGTGTATACCTTGAACAATGGTCCCGTTTGCCTACATAAAAAGTGTGGCATTTCTGGATGGAAAGGGGGAGCTGCCATCGTTTCGACCAATGAACCACATTTTGGATTTGAAACCCCAGTTCCGAGGAAAGTGACGAGTCGACAGTCGCGGTACCAACCTTCAGGTCGTCCGCAAACTTGAACCCAAATAAGTTACAGTTTTCGAATTTCAAGTCATTTAAATAAATTACAAAGAGAAGGGGACCAAGAACAGATCCCTGGGGAACACCACATGGCACTTTTGACCAGGAAGAAAAAGAGTTTTCAATTTGTACCCTCTGGAGGCGTTCATGGAAGAAGGACTCTAGCCAACTTTTAAGGAGGCCCCCAATACCGCAACAATTTATTTTAAGGAGGAGTTTGCGATGAATAACGGACTCAAAGGCTTTTTTAAAGTCGAAATACACAGTGTCCAAAAGAGCGCCTACATCCAATGCGCTAGTCCAGTGGTCTAGGACCAACAGTAATTGGTGTGTAGCAGACCTGTGCGGAACGAATCAGAATTGGTCCGTACTAATAACCGAATGTTCACTCAAAAAACGAACTAGTTTATCCCGGATTATGGTTTCCATGATTTTACAAGCCACGCATGTTAATGCAATAGGCCTATAATTTAAGGGGTCCGAAGGGGAGCATATTGGACATATTGAATACCTGCAAATTTGCCATTACCGTATCTGCATCTTACAGCCTTATCTGTTGACAATGACCGGTACTTTCAAACTCATAAATTGAATATGGCGTCGAGTGCTTAAGGCCGACTGCAGTACTCGTAAGATAAAACAGCTTTTCATGATGGTAAATTTTAGTTTTCCCATGAAATATTGATGAACAAAAGGAAATTGTTACTATACTAGTGAATTATTGAGTTTCAAGGAAACATTTCCAGTGTTGGTATTTCCAGTGTTAGAAGCTGAAATTTCGAGGCTTAATTTCTCTGCTGTCTTTCAATATTTTTCACTCAAATTTAGTATACAAGCTTTATTGGACTTGGTGAACATGATGTGTAAAAACTTTTATTAATTTCCTATTTGTCACATTGCAGATCTGGAATCGTGATTTTCATTTTTGGCTGCTTCTTGCTCTTGGCAAGATATATTTCTGCTACGCTCTCTGCAGATCATACTATTTCTCCTATAAAGCACATACTCAGCTCATTTTTCAAGTATTGCTTTGTAGATGTGTCCTTTCAATAAGGCCTTTTGTAATTGGTCAAGTGGTTAAGGGGTTAGGAAGCTCTAAACGAACAGATTGCTTGTTTTCCATTTTTATTATTCAACAATGTTATTATTCAAACACCAGCTGCAAGACGTAGATTGAAGACTAAAGGGTTTCTTTCCATTGGTTTATGCAAACCGTATGATAAAGATACAGAACATTAAAACGAGCTAATCTAAACCGCAAGGTACGCCAAAGTAGCACAAATTAGAAATTTATCAAAACGAACTCGTTTGATGCTTAAAGTAAAGTTTAACGGCTCCAAACTCAAAACAGCAAAGGGACACAAATAAACTTTTCTGTAAAGTTTCAGATACTGCAGTGTTGCTGTACTGTTTAGTCCAGCTCAGATCTTACTGTTGTATCCAACCGTTACACGCGTACATACAATTAAAGCCAGAGCCAAAATATCAAAACAAAGGAAGAATAATTTGAGGCTACACACTCGACTACTTTCGTGGCTAAATTTTGTCAGTGTTCTTCAGTCACCTCGTCTACCATCACCCTACATGTATCATTTTTCAAGATTTTCAAGCACTTTCCCAGGATGGTATTTCATTATTACTTTCCTGACATTTCCAGACGTTCAAGGACTCGCACGAGCTCTGAGTTGCCTGTAGAGTTGTGCTAAGCACACTAAGACGATTAGCTTTTAATCATTTACCAGCTATATCGTTTAGCCAAGCAGAATGTGCCAATCATTAGCTGATGTACTGTCTGCAAAAGTAAACAAGCGGCTACAGCGACTACCTAGTCGCATCCGGTCTTCTGTACAATCCTGTGCCACTACCAATAGTGACGCACACTTCTCTATCACGCATTGCAACAGCTATCTCTATTATATAATCTAAAAGCAGTAACCATCAGAATTGCCCGTTAAAAATGTGTTAGCTTTTAAGCTTATTTTACATTTTAGGCATAATTGTCAGCGTTTAGGCCTAATTCACAACTTTCATTTCGTAAGTAGCAACTGACGCAGATTTGGATTGTATACAGTAAGTCTATTCATTTTTGCAACACGGTACGCCACCGGGCACACAGTTACAGTGTTACAACGTAATGCTCAACGTAGCCTATATAGATCAGTGTTATGGAAGGGACAGAAGTAGGTTTGTTGTGTAATCAGTTTGTGGTGTCCACGTGACAGTTCACGCAAAATTTAAATCTACTGACTCCAAATGTGTGAAAGCTTATGTCGAATAAGCCAGCTCTTAAAATAGTGTCTCTCTATAAGGGCGCGTTTACGCAAGGACAATTTTCTCACTTAATAGTTTTTACTTGGTTAATACTAAACCTGCTGTCTGCTTCTCGCCTTTGTCGGAGAATGCGGCTTTCGAGTTGTCTATACGTAGTAACCATGGCAACAACGCGGACGCAAATTTTCTCCTCGTGCCTCGCGACACGACGTACGACGCGTGCAACATGACAGCGTGATTTATGACAAGAAAACAATTTTTACTGCAGTACACGACGACGGACAGATTCCTGAATACCGGCATTCGAAGGTTTGTCTTCGATTCGACAACTACGAAATGGACGCCATGTTGGATTTTGAATTCTCGCTGCGAGTAGCTATTTATTCTACCGTCGTTTGATCACTGCTAGAATCTTTTTTTTTCAGCGAAAATAGCAAATTTTGGAAATAGCGTGAAATGGCAACAATGTTGTAGCAATGTTTAAAATGACTGTTGCACTTTGTTCTTTATCCGTGTTGTTATTTATAATACATTTAATTTGTTGTCTATTACCGCATTCATTTAATAGAAACGGGAAATTATTCGTAAATAAATAACGGTTGCCTAGCAAATAGCTTTCGGCGAGCGAGAGTTTTCTTTACAAAGGTTGAATGACATTCTGTTAAATTTTAGCCTATTAAGGCAAATTTTATACAGCGTAAAATGGTTAACAGTATCAAAGGCTAAAGTCAGAAACAAAAAAAATGAGGTACAGCTTTTTACCATTACCAGCATCAGCGTGAATCAAAGTCGCCAGAATAAAAATACCGTCTTGCATAGAACATCCCGGTCTAAGCTCAGCCTGTGATTTGCAAAGGATTTGATGGTTTTCTTCCACCCACCCAAAAATACGGTCGTTTAAAATCGTAGTCAAAATTTTACTAAAAACATTGAGCAAGTAAACTCCTATATACTGTAATTGCAGTATCCCATCTGAATCCTTTCATAAAACTGGGATGGACAATAGTACGTTTCGACGTTTAGGAATGTTTTACAT
>JAHWFP010022042.1:0-24381 GCA_023313725.1 Lithobius niger | reverse complement strand
TTTTTTTTACGAATCAGAACAAAGATGCTATGGAGCCTTCCATCAAAACTTTACGCTCGGCAATCACTTCGTAGTCATGGGATTGGCGAGCATAGGATAACTGACATTCTTTGTACCGTAACTTGTTTCGTTCACAAGGGACACATTTGAATAGACGCCATAACCTCTTTTTCTTTGCACGTAGCTTCTGTAAGGACTTAGGAACAGCACTGTTTTTGAAGAGTGTGCTAGGTTTACTCGAAACCCACATGCTGGACTGTTGAATGCTTTCATTCAATGTACCCAAGAAACGATTCCAGGTGATGTTTATATTCCCTTTACAATCAAGAGTGTGCAACCAATCTATCTCCTTAAGTCTAGACCGTAGTGCTTCGTAGTTTATAAACTGTTTAGGTTTGGTTGTATGACCCACTGGAATTCTGTTGAGTGAATGAATGCAAAAATTCACCATACAGTGATCACTTGAACCAAAATGATCTTGGAAAGAAACTCCATAAACTAACCTATAACAGTCAACCAACACAAGGTCCAAAATATTATTTAAACGAGTTGGTTCAGTTACAATTTGCGATAAACCCAACTCAGACACACAGTACGGCTGTTGACGCCTATCAACAACTGCATCCATTTCCCAATTTTTGGTAGACATGTTAAAGTTACCAGTAATGATGTGCGAGAAACCAGGCAAAATAGATTTCCTAAAAAATGAACACATTTTAAAAATACAATCTTCATCACAACCATCAGGAAAATAGCCAAATAAAATTCGTACTCTTTCACGAAAAAAATCAATGCTCATGGCCTCCCCATCAACAGATATTTTGATCACCACAAAGGGAATACCGCATCGAATAAGAAATAATCGACCACCAGCCCGAGAACCCAGGTTTCTCCTAGCGAGTTGGTAAGGGTGCCCACCGAGTAACAGACAGGCGGGCGTAGATGCATCCAGCCAAGTCTCTGTAACCGATAAAACATCATATTGCAAAGATGAAAGCAGAAACCAAAATTCTTGCAACTTCTGATTTAGGCTTCTTGCATTGAAGACAAACACTTAACAGCCCTATTGGGATGATGGAGGATTACATACATAATGGGAAAGTGAAGGGGGTTGGGTTACGGTAAGCCCATTGGAATAATGCCCCATGAATAAGCCCAGTTTCCCATGTAGTCAGGGTGGAGAAGAGCATAGTTACTTTTGTCAACGAGAATACACTTGCCCTCACGAGATAAATGGACACCATCTCTGACCATACAGCCTGGGTTATGTAGCAACTGGTCCCAAATCATAAGAAATTGCAAGCCTCTTTCCGTACAAAGGTTAACCAGCTCACTGTTGGAACACATTGCATCATTTCGAAGGGCACAATTTCGAATTGGAAAGATACCGACAATATACCGAAAGATATACCGAAAGATATACCGAAAGATATATCGACAAGATACCGAAAGATACCGATATGCTTTCTTAGCACGGGAGAGACAATCCTTGATAAAAAGAGGCGTGTTAGAAGCTATGTTGTTGCAATGTAGCATTAGCAGAAGTATTTTTGACAGCCTCTGGGATTTTGGACTCAAGTTGCTCAGCACGCAGGCCAGGCCATGTCCATGTTATGGAATGGCCGCCAGTAACATTTACATGACCATTTCTTATGTGAGAATTGCCAACAATTACAACATCATTAGGGGCCGAGCATGTATTAAGAGACCGGTTGTCACTAGCTAAGTTTGTCGGATTCTTAGCATCAAGTAAACGTATAGTTTGATCAGATGCACGGCAAAGTCTAGAAGGAACACTGCTGGGAATGACAAGCTCATCTCCCACATCAACTGGTGGGAACTGGAACAAAGTGGATGCAGTATTAATGGAGTCACTAGGAGGCTGTAGAGCACAGACTTGCGTATTAGCTGGACTTGGTTTTGGTCTTTGAAAAATTTTTGCTTTATTCTTTCTTCGTGCATTTGGCGGCAAAGACGATGGACTGGTCCCAGCTGAACAAGGGGCTTTAACTTCGGGGGGTATCACATTGTCAACATGAGCAGAGAGCAGTTGGATGGAACCTAAGTTTTTTTCAGGATCGTGCTGACTACAACATTCTCAGTCGAAGTAACGTCCTAATTAGTAGTAACCATTCGTGCTGCAGTCACGCTACTTATGCGCTGACTGAGTAATTTAAATTTGCCATCAATAATGTTAAGCAAAACAGCAGACTGTTTAAGTAAAACATTTTCAAATTTAGTTCCCAGGTTGTTAATGCTCATGTATATGACCTCACTAAAGGATTCCATAAATGACATCACGTATGAACACAATCTATCAACACGATCACCTTCAATAGAGTTGGATGCAATTTTGGCAGCATGTTCCGATCCTTCACCTGGGCAGTCAATTTCCACATAGGTTTTAAGAAACTCATCACGCACGATTTCATGAACCAAAAGGAACAAAGTCGACAGGGTTCAGTTAAGTTGTCAAGCTTTACGTTAAGCTCTTTGCTTACAATATCACACTCGAGTCTCCCAATTTCAACAGTATTACGAATGCTTTCGATGTTAGCAGCTGCCTCAACAACAACCGCGTCATTTCTGGTGGCTGTAGAGGGAAAAGAACAAGAAACCAAAACTTCTGGTCGATCACGGTGAGTCACGGGAGAGCAAGGTACAGTGTCATTCGAATCTTCAAACGTATTATGGCTATAGGAATTGGTGGAAACACGTTTTGGCCTGGAGGTGTTCTGCTTACCTTTTGGAGCAGGCTCAGAGGTGCGAAGGCCAGCACGTTTACTCTTTGCCCGTAAAGGACGCGTAATGGGTGCAGGAGTGCTGGTGATAGGTGCCATCACACACAAAAAAAAAACAGAAAAGAGGCACAAACACCAAAACCTTGAGTGGAGTAGATACAGGTTGGTCCTAGATATCTTTTAAGAAAATAAACAGCAGAAATAAAATTTTGCAGTATAATAATAATAATAATTTGTTGCTGGAGCAACAGGACTGGCAAGGACCCAGGGGGTCACTGACTGCCAGCCTAAAAAGGAGGCAGAAGCAAATACACGAAGATAAAAGCATGAGGGGAGGTATAACAAAAAGCAATGAATGGGATTATAAAAGTGCAAAAGTAATAATAAAAGCATGCATACAAATTAAACATAAAACTAGTTTAAAATAGCATGGCCAAAATGTATTGGAATAGGTTGGGTGGGTAGGGTCACGACTGCCTTACCACCAAGGTTAGACCTACCAGGGACACAGAGATCCCCGATGGCATCGCCAGACGTGTAGGACAGGCAGGGTAGGGGAAATGGCCTATTGTCTTAAAAGATTTTTTTTAAAAGAATGTAAAATATCAACCAACATAATGTGATGTCACTGCATTAAACATGCAAGCAAAAAATGAATAATAAAAGCTCCATAAAAATATCATAAAAAAAGCAGATTAAGACAACCAAAGTAATAACAGTAATATTAAGATCACTGCAGTTAAATGTAGTGTGCTTAAGACCCAGCTCAGAATAAAAATGATACATAATAATGGTACTATATTAAAATTATATAAAACAAAATAGGAACGCACGCACATAAAAACACAATTTTAAAAATATGGATATAAATATAATATAAGCTGGACAGCAGCAGTTGGTAGACCCATTACCCGCTTCGACACAAATATTCTGTTAGGTCCAATTTGTACAAAAGTTTTTTGAAAACATTGACCGATGGAGCTGATACAACGTTTGAGGGTAGTCGAATCCAGCAGTTAACAACACGGTTACAGAAAAAATACTTGCGACAATCGGACTTGCTTATATTAACCCTTAGTTTCAATGAATGACCTCTTGTCCGTTCGGAGCGACGGATTGAAAAGTATTAATTTGGGTCGACATCATATAAGTTGTGGAAGAGTGAGTAGGTCAAGGCAAGATCAATAACGAGTCTACGCAATTCAAGTGATGGAAGATTGAGGGCCATTAGGCGTTCCTTATATGAGTTATTGTACATGCCAGGGATCAACTTAGTAAAACGCCGCTGTACCGATTCAAGGTGGTCGATATCTTTCAGTAAGTGCGGGGACCAAATTGGCGAGGCGTACTCCAAGATAGGTCGAACGTACACCTTGAAAGCTTTCACAAGCATGAAAACATCCTGTGATTTGAAGCAGCGTCTAATCATAATAGCACGAATTCTGGCAGAGTTTACAATGGCATTTATGTGGTGGGAGACCTTAAGGTCATGAGAAAGAATAATTCCCAAATCCTTGACAGTACTGACGCTATCAAGGCGGTTATGTTTAATAGAATAGCTCAAATGCTGATTTCTCCTGCCTAGGTGTAAAACGTTACATTTATTAATGGAGATTGGTAGCTGCCAGTTTTCGCACCAGACCTCCACATCGAGTAGCAAGTCCTCGGATCGGGTTTGCCCCGGCACTTTCACAAACGTATACGGTAATGTGAATGTCTGCAGAACAAACAATGCTAATTAAAATCCAACTTCTTCGAGTGCCCAAAAAAGGGGAAAAAATTATCCAAAAATTCTGGGTTGGTGTGGGATAGGGCCAGGGGGTCGCCAGTAACAACCCCGGCGCAAATACACTCCAAAGAAAATGTGACTATATCCAGGCTTAAATCCACTGACCACGCACAAAACAGCCCAGCAACAGCCAAGATGGCTGCCTCCAGTAAATGACAAAAACGGGCTATAACCCCAAATTCAAAACACTCATAGTTTGTTCAATTTTACACGAAGAACCTCCTAGGAGATCCCAAAAGGACCTTGGAGTTTTCTGAGCTGTGTCCCCTCATGGACGTGTAGAGGAGGAAATGTCTGCACGGGTAGCAGAGCGGTGGTTCCGATAAAACACCTCATAAATATCACATAAAATTTCATATCACATAGCTATAAACAAGAGCTATACCTATGACCAGGGCTTGAGATCGGCGTTCAGAAAAAAATCGTTAATGGTGTCAGTCGAAACGCAGTATGACTAAAAAAGTAATCCTTAAACAGTAAGGTTAGTGAGGTTAGAAGAAAACACATTTAAACATCAATAAGTAGCTGTGTCGTAAGAATGAGACCACCGAAGACGACTGCCAGGTTACCTCAATGTAGTCTTCGGAATTAACAATGATTGGCGGTCGATTCGTCGTGAATGCAGTTAAAACTGCTACTGAGGCAGTATCTGCAATCTATGCGAAATACGTTGGGGCCTCGGGGGTGGACACTGTGGTGACGGATTCGGAGGAGGCAAGGAGGTCTCGGGTTTGGTGGCGAAGAATTTGGCAGGCACGGAGGGGTATTTCAGGTGGCTCAGCACGGAGCATTTTTTTCCTCCTCGCTGTCATCTTTCTGAGGGTCGGGATGAGGGCATGCCTCCATGACACGGTCCTACTGGAGGGAATAGGGTTGAAACCCGTCCCGGGAATAGGGTTGAAACCCGTTCGTAGAACATGACGTCGCTACTGTAAATGTATATACTGAGCTACGAGATCAAACAGCTTATACCCGTGACGGTCATGGTCACGTCCACATGGACGTAGGCCAAACAACCAAATCGTCGATGGCGTGTGGCATGTGGGACATGGCTAGACCTCTTTTCCAGTGGTATCTTGCCTCCAGGAAGACTTGGAGTCAAGGCTATTTCTTGGTACAGCTGCTGCCAAGATGGCGTCAGTCCAAAAAGGCAGTAGCAAAGCAGAATCCTGTCAAAAAGAGCGGGCCATAGACTTCAGCACACCATGGGTTCGTTCGGCCCTCGGGTTGTGCTGGGGCATGAAAAACATAGACTTGACGTGGTGGATGCCTTTCATGTAGCAAAAAGACTGGAACGAGTCGTTGATGAACTCACCATCATTATCGGATGAGATACGACGTAAGGAGTGGCCTGTCTGTGCTTCAGCGTAATTGACTAGGTCACAAAATACGTAAAAAACCGGGCTCTTTCGGAAAATGGGAAAGACGAAGTAACGCCTGCTATAGACATCGACTATAGTGAGAAAAAACATTTTCCTTTGAAGCCCTGGTATGGTACTCGGCCCACAGACATCCAGGTCCCACTGCTATAGGAGACGAGGTGCGATTGGAAAATTGAGACGATGGTGGGACTGATCTATGTTGAGGCATAAACCGAACAAAACGGTGAGGGTTTCCCAACTAGTTTGGGTCCAACGATCCTTCCACTCACAAATAGACGTCTAATTCTGTCGTGTGGGATGTACCCACAATGCCGATGCATCATGTCAATATGGCACTGTGCAAGGTTGACTTTCTCGCAAGGCATTAAAGGGCAATCACAGTCGATTGTATTGGGAAGGCTTCCAGTTGACTGAAACAAATTGTTCTTTAGATGGTAGATAAAAACAAATTTCGAGGTTAGGCGGGAGTAAACAAATCATCTGTTTGGAAAAATCTGACCTCATACTCGCCGTTATAGGTGAGGATACCCAATGAAACACAATTTGCCCAAGCTGAGTTGACAGAGACGTTGTCTCGCAAAAGGAGAGGCGTGGAGAAAGGAGTACCATGTTTATTTATCAAGGACACTGGAACATCGCCAATCATGTGACCCCGTACAGTTCTTCCCTAAGTTGCAAGGCATCGTTTCACCATCTGACAGTTCGATAGATCGACATGATCGGGCTTGACATTTAGGACGTGACAGTCCGCCCCTGAAAAATGGAAAATAATGTAACCTAATTGCAGAAAATAAGCTTGAAGTGGCTTGTAGTAGTCCACTGATGCGTATTCAGGTGAAAAGATGTGATGGCCGATGCGATACAAAATCTGAAAATCACCAATAACCGGAAGCTTGGTAAAGGGTGAGTAAAGAGCAGGTCTCCCTTCGTTACACCACAGGGATGGAGGACAAACTTTACAGCCCAAAACATAAAAAAAAAACCGTAAAATCAGATTTCAAAAGTAAAAACCTGAAATCGCTTCACTACATAGGCATAATTCATACAAGAAGCTCAAAAAAAGCGGTTAATGAATTAACCAGTTAAAAAAATGAAACAAAATGTCCCAATAACTTGATAGGCAAAGGTTTCAAACAAAAAAACAGTTGCTGTGACTGCATGGCATTCAAACACGGTTAACCAAAGTCAGGAATACTAGTCTGTATCTTGATAAAGTTATCACAAAATTCATGTAAAGGGGAAAAAAAAGCTGAGGCTAACAGCTAAGAGGTAGCAGGCAGAGAATGGGTGAATGTTGTAATTGAGGTAGGAATCAAGTAATTGGGAAGGTTAGGGACAACCTCTGAACAACGTTTCCTCCGAAGTCTTGCAGTATGGAGAGTTAAGTTTATGGTTGGAAAAAAGGGCTGCAAGAGAGCTTAAAGTAGAGGGGCGTTTTCGCTACTTTTACTTTAAGACCATAAGTAAATTATGCCGCCGGCAATACACATAACATCAGTCTACACAATCATAACCATACATCATATTATCAAAAGGATACGAAAATATTCATAAGGCTGCAGTGGCCTTCATACCTCTGTGAAAAAATTGCAAAAAAGGCAAATCATCGCTAGGCTTGTTTTTCGTTACAAAATGGGAGTACACTAAATGTACGAAAAGGGCTGGGCACGTTTACAAAAGGGAAATTCGTGCTAAAAACATACACAGTTACCAAATTATACGCGCAAATGCCCAAAATAGGCACATTAGGTCTGTGAAAAGTTATTTGCCAAAAAAATGGTTTCTAAAAAAAGGTTTGCAAAAGGGCAATAACGTAAATTTAAAAAAATGTTGCGGTCACCGCTAACAAAGTTATTGCGAAAATAATAACAAAATATTACTTGCATCTACATAATTAAAATCATACGATGTGCGTGCGTGCGTGCGTGCGTGCGTGCGTGTTTGTACCTCTTCTCCTCCGGAACCAAAGCACCTACAAAGATGGGAGTAGGACCAAACGAAAGATAATTAAATTTTGCTTTTAATAGGCCTATTTTCATCGCTGTAACTTGATATTTTCACCCTCAAATAGGCGAAAGAACCTGAAAAACTAAGTTTTTTTAAACCCTCATGATGTTTATTCATGACGTCATAGTTTGTTCATGAAAACCTCCTCGAGCAAAGAGAGATGATCTGGAAAATGGTGCACGGACGACGTATTTTGAAACTTACCACATAAACATCTTATAATTAGATTTATACTAATTGACTTTAATGCAGAGAAAAATCAAAACAATTGATTTGGTTTCAAAACGGTGTCAAACATTCGTGTTTCTGTAGCACGGAGTGCATCGATTGAACGAGCAAAGCGAGAGATTTCCACGTAAAGTAAACCTTTTGAATGTGTGGCTCGCTTTGCTCTATCAATCTTTCATCTCTTACCTTCGTAGGACATTACAACTGACGTTCTTCAGATGTTTCTCCAAGTGAGGGATCATCAGAAGTGAAGTGATAAGACGCCCATGGAAAAACCTGTACTGAGCAGGACGTAAAGAACAATATTCTTAAAATAAGTGAAACAAGAAAACCCATATAAAGTGTATACTAACAAAAATTATAAATGATGTGTCTTGGTGGTTACATTGATTCAGTCAAGTTTCAGAGTAAATGTTTGCACTGATTGAGTGAGCGAAGCGAACGAAAATCAGCGTCTGTCATCAGAAACAGGGCTTTTCTGATAAATTGCTTGATTTTTTTGCTTGACGCCTTGGACGTAAAAAAATTATATTGACCTTCTCCCGAGATTACCGATATCGTATACTACACTCTTATAATTTGCTTGATCGTTTTTTCTGTGTTAGGTCTGTCTGTATCATAAGTGTTGCAGCAAGAAAGTCTTCTCGAGCGCAGCGAGACGACGCGGAATGAGCCAGCAAAGCGAGCAACTCCGCTAGTCTACATAATTAAAATCACACGATGTGCGTGCGTACGTGTGTGCGTGTTTGTACCTCTACTCCTCTGGAACAAAGGCACCTACAAAGATACGAATAGGACCAAACGAAAGATAATAAAATTTCGCTTTTAATAGGCCTATTTTCATCGCTATAACTTGATATTATCTCCCTCAAATATGTGAAAGAACCTGAAAATCAAACGTCAAAGTTTTTTTTACCCGCATGATGTTTGTTCATGACGTCATGAGGTTCGTTCATGACGTCATAGCGTGTTCATGAAAACCTCCTCGAGCAAAGACAGATGATCTGGAAAAGGGTGCACGGACGATGCATTTTGCAACACATCACATACACATCTTAAAATTGATTCTATACTAACTTACTTGATGCAGGGAAAAATCAAAACAATTGACTTGGTTTTAAAACGGTGTCAAACATCTGTGTTTCTGAAACACGAAGGTGCGTGGATTGAACGAGCAAAGCGAGAGATTTCCACGTAAAGTAAACCTTTTGAATGTGTGTCTCGCTTTGCTCTATCAATCTTTCTTCTCTCACCTTCGTAGGAGATTACATCTGACGTTCTGCAGATGTTTCTCCAAGTGAGGGATCATCAGAAAGTGAAATGATAAGACGCCCATGGAAAAGTCTTTACTGAGCAGGACGTAAAGAACAATATTCTTAAAATAAGTAAAACAAGAAAACCCATATTAAATGTATACCAACACAAATTACAAGTGATGTGTGGTTCTTCGTGGTTACATTGATTAACTCACGGTTTTGAGGTAATGTTTGCGCTGATTGAGTGAGCGAAGCAAACGAAAATCAGCGTTAGTCATCAGAAACAGCGCTTTTCTTATAAATTGCTTGATCTTTTTGCTTCGAAAGAACGCAAATGTTGGAATGATTTATGGTTATTTGTTTATGCAGTGAAGCCTTACGAAAAACGTGTACTGCACTCTGACCATTTGCTTAATCTTATTAGACGTGGAATGTCTGTCAGCACGACAAGAGTTGCAGCATGAACACTCCTCGAGCGTAGCGAGACTACGTGGATGAGCGAGTGAAGCGAGTGACTCCGCTAGTTTACATAGTAATAATAACAATAGTTTCCTGTTCATCTCTAGGAACGAGGGTGGATGGGAAGGGCAACATTCATTGCCACTGATACCCAACCACATTTTGAACAAAGTTGTGAACAACTGATAATTGACACATTAAAAGAGTAACAACATAGGGCAGATGAAAATATACCCAAACGATTAAATTGGACGGTATAAAAAGGGTTGCAGATTAAAATCATTAAGTTTAAGACTTAAGTGAAAGTCTGTACCGTGTCTGTTTCATAAATGTTCATTATTATTGAAATAAAAACGCTGCTCCAAAAAATCATACACGCAGTTATAGCTTCGTTATTGTCCAATGAGGAATATTTGTACTTGATGTTGCTGAGGTAGGGAAATAACTGTCGAATCTTGAAGCAAAAATAATACAGATATGGCCAAAATATGCGGTGTAGAGAACATTTTTCGTTTTCTTACTGCGGGAAAACCATCTGTGCTACCAGAAATGAGAGAATACTCTCAGGAGATCTACAACACGCAAAGATCGCATGGGGTCGAGCTGCAGTTAGGGTCAATTCCTACGGGAACGTTTTCCCATGGCGTTACGTCCCCAGAATAAGTTGTTGCAAAGGAATAAAACCAGTCAGATGTCTAATATACAGCGTGGATCTTCCACATAACACCGCCGCAAGGTAGGGTAAAAAATTAGGCTGGAGACAATTTCGTTGTGTAGGACTGTATCTTTTTCTCTGATTTTTTTGTTTCCCCAATTTTTTAGTCACACGCGAGAAAAGCATGTAAAACACTTTTTAAAGGTAGGAATCCTCCTTAAACAAAGGTTGACAAACCACAGTTATAATGTTTAGGATGTAGCGGAAATAGCATTAGGGATAGATAGGTGAGGCCAACAAGGCCATGGTCTATTAAAAGAATTTTTAGGACTTAGAGTACGGGTTCCTTCTTGGGCCTATGGTAAACAAACCCAAGAAATCAGGACTTCCAAGGAAAGCTCCCCGTAGTACACACAGTCTCTAAGGAAACGCATGGAATAATGTTCGGCATTCAATAGTCCATGGCTAGGGTCCATAAAATATTATTTCCCCTATTAACAAATGGTTCGGGCATTCAAAATACATCATACTCCAACAAGAGTAGAAGGCAGCCAAGGAAGAGACCAAAAGGGAAGAACAAAGGGTAAGAAAAAACAAGATAACAAACAACACCACAACAGTGGTTACCTGGGCACATAACACAGCAAGGGAACAATAGAACAATTTCTCAGGACAAAAAACTGGATGTTGGGGAGTAACAGTAACAAAAGACAAGGGCAAGGGCCACAGGGAAGAAGGTACTGCCCAACAGTTATGATGTCACTTCCGGTGAATGGGGCTTCTGATAAGGGTCTATCTTGAGGTGGACGGGAAAGTGCCTCTTGGCCTCTGGCTTTTGGCCGGAGGTGATGACAAGGTTTACTTTACTGACAACAAAAATCGCTCCCGGGTTTGGGAATTCATTCATCTGGATGGGAGTGTCCACTTCCAGCACGTGGATATTCTGCATGGTTAGTTTACCTTACTCACTAGAAGTCACGTGATCTCGTGACATCAAGGTTTACTCATTTTCCATTACCAAATATCACGTGTTTTTACTGATTTTATATTTTCCCTACGTTTAATCTCCAATTTAGTGTGATTGTACTATATATTGCTTGTTTTTTTACTAACTTTTTATTTTTTCATTCTTTCCACGATAAATTTCCTCCTGATTTCATTTTCTTTCCCCCGCCCCTTGGGCTGTTGCTTAACTCTCGCTAACCTTCGGTGTCAGTGATTCAGCTGATAGTGGCAATGTGCCAAGGCTAGAACCAGTCGCAATGACATCCTTTCCCATAATTAATGTAGTAGTAGTCCTATCACAAATAGCAACATTTAGAACGACCTCCTCTCGAGTAAACTAAGCAGTTTTGAATTCACATTAGGTAAGGGATTGTTGTATGATATGTTTAAGGTAATCATAGCTAGTTTTAACATTAAAATGTATGTACTGTATGAATATTTATACAGTATTCAGACTATTTGAAGTTTTTTGTAATGGATTTTATAGTGCAAAATACTGTATTTGTAGTGTATTAGCACTACATTTCTGTACTTCAAATTTGTAATAATCATTTCCTTCTGTTATATAAAAAGATTTTAAAAAATAGAAAAGATAAAGATATAAAAAAGGTAAAATATGGATTTTACCTATCATTTACTCTATCATTCTAACTGGAGAATGAACTTAAAAACACCTATATACCTAGATCCAAGGAAGGAATATGAACTGGCTCTACTGTCTTTAGACGTGTCTTAATTCAATGTGCATGGGGATAATAACGAAATTTCATACACTATGAATGGTGGGGCCAACTGGATTAAAATGGAAGTCGTTCCTGGTGCTTACGAAATTTCGGAGTTGAATCATTTTATTCAAGCCACTTTAGAACGAAATGGACTCCAAAAAAATGCTATTCTCATAGAACCAAACCACAACACTTTAAAAACGAATCTGGTTATCAATAATCCAACTTATAGGGTTTCGTTTTCGGGAGATAAGAGCTTAGGTTCGGTGTTGGGTTTCTTGCAGGGTAATTACATTAAATCTCAACAAGGGCAAATACTTGTTGATATAATGGGGATTAATACAATATTTGTTGACACGAATATAATTGGCTCGTCCTACGTCAATGGCGATACTCACTCATGCATATATGCTTTCTATCCTGGTATACCTCCAGGTTACAAGATGATAATTACCCCACAAAATTTAATATATCTTCCCGTAACTATGGACAAAATTCGAAATATTCGCATCTGGTTAACTTTTCAAGACGGTGAGATATTGAACCTGAAAGGGAACAATGACTATGAGATTCCATTTGAGATCAAAAAAATATTTTTTTTAATAAATACGAAAAAAAGATAATAAAAAAATAGCATGTTAGTATTTGTCTGAAAAAAAAAGAAGAATGGGAATAGGATTTAACAGTGATAATAATAACAGTAAACAGTTATCAGCAAAAAAACATTTCATTAAATATCTAATTAGAGCTAGGAAATGAGTGTAATAGAAGATTACCTGAATATGAACGAGTTTTTGAAGCATGATTCGTCTGTGGAAGGTATTCTTATCATGAATATAACCCCATAGTCGGTACCAACCTCAACCACACAAACTCAGAAATTAGAATAATAATAGAAAACCAGGATTTGTTCCTGCATGTTGCTAACAGTTAACTTCTGATTAAAGGCAAATTGATCAATATCGATAACAGTAAATTCACGAACGCTGACTCAATCACTCTCGTCAACACTGCATCCATGACATGATTGTGAAGGAACTGATTCCGAAAGGGCGTTTCTTGTTCGCCATTCCTTTAAAACAAATCATGGGATTTTTCGAGGATAATGATAGGAAGTGTATGGCAGCAAACACGTGCTGACTTTATCTAGGGCTAGCAACGATGATACAATTTATAAAGCAGCCAGACAGCTAATGGCAAAATCATACTAAGCAGCGTTTCCTGATATGTTCCGCACGTCATGGCGTCTGACGACCAGAAACTTAGACTTTTCAAGTACACACATGGAGGAATGAATGTGTATTCAGGATTTAGGCACTGGCATTACTACAGTTGTAACCTGCCACAGAGTACTAGCTTCACCTGGCACATGCTTACTATTTCTGCGGTCGAGAAACCTAGGTGGGTCATATTGGCTCTACAGACGAACAAGAAAGACAGCTAAACTAAAAATCTGGCTGTGTTTTTTATCATTGCAACCTTCAGGAGTGTTACCCCTTCTTTGACTTGTACGTAAATTACACTACTGGTGAATACTCCATCTTGTACAGAATGGCTCAGAATTTAGGCAAGCTTTCTATGATGTGGAGGATCTTTGCATCGATTCTGTTCAATTTAAAAAGACGTATCCTCTAGTGGTTTTAAGCAGTCCAAGCAGTCCGAGAGACTTCAATAGGGGATCATAGATGTCCAAGTAAAGATGAAATTTAATGCCGCCGTTCCAGCCAACACTACCTGCCACGCGTTGTTGATAGGTAATAGAAAAATGAGTTTGAAATTAGACAGAGGCAAAGTCGACGTAGTTTATTAAAAATAATTTAAAAAAAATGAATGGCGAAAAAAGTTCAAAAAGTTAAAAGTTAAAAAAATTACTAAAAAATGGGGTGGATTTCTATATTGCTGGTATTGCTTGGTCCCCTAAAAGCTGGTGTAGGTGGCATGGCGGGAGGTGCTGCTCTAATTACTGCAACTGTTAAGAAAGCACATAACGGTGCTAGCGTACTGGCTGAGATGGTGAGAAAGAACAAGAAAATGGAAGGAAGGGATCGAACAACAAAGAAAAAAATATCTCGTGGCTGAGGGCTATATCTCAAGCCAGTAAAGGCATTAACGATTTTAATAGACCTCTAACGAACTTCAACTTAAATCGTTTGGTTAAAGTCTCGAAAATTACTAAATATAGAGGTACTTTTAGCAAGGATCAACTTCTGCGGAAACCTAAACAATTCGAGTGTGGTATAGTTAACCTAGAATATTTCGATGCTGGAGAAGGCAGTCAGTGGGTGTCTTATTCGACCATTACTGCCACACCCCGTTATTTCGATAGTTTCAGAAATCTTGAACCTCTCATTTCGATTTATAAATATATGGGGCCAGTCGAGCAGTCATGATAGAGTACATAATTTCAGTCAAATATGATGCGGACATTTCTATTTATTTTTTTCATTGGCGAAGGGTGTGATTATGAGACGGTTTTGGATGAGTTGAGACGATAATTACATCAATTTCCCAGGACAGAGTTCCTGATCAACTTGATAAAGATGTCCACTTTCCCGAAGGCTATCCATATCGGCTGCTATTAAAACGCACGACCCAGGCCCAATTTTTTTTACCTTATATTGTCGGTTTCATTTTTATTGCTGTCGCTCTTATATCATCAGGATCATAGTTCTCCAAATAAAATTGAAAGCCAATGTCTAAATCATCGTTTTCTTCATATTCCCTGTATTCGTACTTTGGTTTTGCTTCGTCAAAAAATATTATGCATTGCAGCTTATAGTCAGTAGGCGTATTTAACAAAGTCAAACCCCTCAAATATTCGTGCGAGCAATAGTAGTATTTAAAAGGATTACCATTACTGTATGTGAAAAAGTCACCTTTTTGGAATGGAGTGACGATGTAAAAACTGAGCACTTTAAAACTTCTTTGGTGGACGTACTTTATCATAGCAGCATCATTGAGCGATGTGGGCTCGCCTAGGTTTATTAGTTGCATTAAAATCTCTCATTCTTCATTCTCGGGTATTGAGCAAGCTGTCGGCTTTTGATTTGTTTTTCTAAATCGAGAACCTGAGAATAATTCACCTTTTCCCTGGGATAAAATGCAGGTTCTAGATTGGTCAAACGTCTGTAGTTTGCATCAAAACTACCAAGTCTGAAATGGTCTTCCCGTTGACGTATTCCTTACTAGATGTGTCCACGTATTCTTTAAGCTGCATCACTACTTTCTTTCAGAGCTGCCACATATTTAATTCACGTATTCCGTGCATCATAATCACTACCCTACTCTGCCGTCAAATGTTCATAAGCTCCACGATCAATTAAAAGGTCTTTTAACTGGGAAACAGTTGCCGCATCTTAAGGGTCCGTGCCAACTGCGAGATTAGTTAAGCGGTTGTTTTGCAAGTCATAATCCATTAAGACTTTTGAATCGACATATTCTTTAGTAACCGCATTCAACACTACTTTTGAATCGACGCATTCCTTAGTTGCAACATCCTTAGATTATGAGGAAGCCTCAACGTTTTTAATTAGTTTATTTTTATTAGTTAATTTCCATCAGAGTCTTCCTTCAAAACAGCATCAGATTGAAGTTTTTCTATGTGGCCTTCTAGAGTATAAGTTATGGCATCTTTGGGATTTATGCCAGATTAGTTAAACGGTTGTTTCGCATGTCGTAATCCAATGTAGAAGCATAAACAAATCTACATACTCCCTGGTGACTACATCCATATTGTCTGAGGGAGTTCTAACATCTTTGATTCGTTTCTTTCCCGCCTTAAAATGTCCGTCTACATCCTTCTTCATTCCTATGTCAGATTAATATCTAAAATAAATCCAATTCCAGTAGTTCCTTACGCATCTCTCTTTGACCGTTTTAAAGACCAAATTTATTTACTGGCATTTTTTTTATTTCTTTTTTTATGTATATAAAAAGAAGTGGAAAATAAAAACTGTGATAGAAAAAGAAATTCCAAAATGTCTCACCCTGTCTAGTACATGCATCTCTCAAATCTACTGAAAACAAACTCGATCAAAGTTAAGACGGAAAACAGGACCAAGTTTAAAAATGGAATAAACTGTGAAGGAGATAGGCTCCCCATCTCCAACAAAGCATCCAAGTACAAGGGGTGCTTTTCACCGTTAGTTTCTGAAACTCAAAATGTATTGAAAAATCGTAGACGGTACATCTCTGAAAAATTAAAAGTTGAAATTCATGGGCAAAAACCCGTTTCATTGACCTTGTTCAATTATCCCAATTGCCTACACCCAGTTCCATCCTGCTACTCGTTCTGTCAAAAGGTGAATGAAGCTACCAGTACCGTGAATAAACCACTCTGCTTCACAACGTGGATGTACAATGATATCTACAAAACTAAAGGAAAACTCAATAAAAACGTGTTAGAAAAACCATGGTTTAACTTACCATCGTGTGGAAGTATGGGCTGACGGAAGTTAGTGGAAAAATTAACTTTGTGTATGTCAGCAACGATATTCGCAGTATTGTGAAGCTTTAGTGCAATGTAGAGTATGGAGTAGTTGAACCAATACATTTAATGAAAAATTTTTGGATTGAGTTGAAAGAAATGGAAATTCAAAATTATGACTTCTTCGTCCTCGAAAAGGAACCGAAAAATCCCTCCTCGCTATGTTCTAACATTAAATGTCTGATTATTGGACCAGCAAACTGTGGGAAAACGAATCTATTGTTCAACTTTATCTGTAATTAAGGGTGGCTGGAATATGACAGATTATATATCTACAGCAAAACATTGTGCCAGCCAAAATACCAAGCTTTAAAGTCGATAATTGCAGTAATTGGGAATGAGGTAGGGAGGGAAATAGCGGATTTCCATGATTCGCAAATTGATTTGATTCCTCCCTAGGAATTGGATCGCTCGTTTCGTAACCTCATCGTTTTCGATGATGTGCTTTTGAACAAACAAAAAACTATCAAACGTTACTTCGCTCAGGGACGTCATTCGAACGCTGATGGTTTTTATTGTAGCCAATCATACACCAGAATTTCAAAACAAGTAGTTAGCGATAATGCCAATTTATTAATTGTATTTCCTGTGGACGAGTTAAATCTAAAACATTTGTATGAAAATCCCATCAGACCCGAGATGGAGTTTTCAGCATTTAAAACGTTATGTAGAACATGTTGGAACGATTCATACAGCTTTTTAACGATCAATAAAACGTTAAACGATGGACGTAATAAACATTTGTTAAACGATAGACGTTATAAATGTTCCTTTTCAATTAAGAAAAAAGTAAAGAGAAAAAAGATGGAAACGAAACGTGAAATTATAAAACTCAAAAAACGTTTAAAGAAAAAAAGTTTGGATCAACATTTGGATGAGCGACTACAAGAAGAATCTCTGCAAGAATTTTTTTAACCTGTAGTAAACACTCTGAAACGAGGCATCATGATTCCGACCATAATAAATACTACTTTGAAACATGTGAGAAAAATGGAGAAGCATAAACAAATTAATCCTATCAAAACGTATAAATCTGAAGAGAGCGAGAAATATGAGGATGAGGACGATGAAGAGGGGTGGAAAACCGAAGATGTCTCATTGGATGGTAGGGAAAATAAGTTCGAATTGCCCCTTCCCAAACCAGAAGAGTACACCTCTCTAACTCCTCAACCGAATATGGTGCTAACAGTAGTGGTCCAAAACTCACACCCACGAATTCGGCAGTCAACACAGACACGTCTCGACACATCCAATTATTCCTAATTATCCAACTCTCAGATCCTTGGATAGCCTGTTAGCCAGGCAGACCCTTGGTCAAATAATTAAACATTTCTTGATTAAATTTCTTGATAACCCCACAGATAGCAACACCGTCTTCGGGCTCCAATATGACTTCAAAACTGGTGAACTCAGCATCAGAAATAAACAAGTAAAAATATTTGAGAACGATATAGTTGTTGGTGGTCAACATTATTTGGGAGGCGTCTAAGAATTTTAAAGAAACTTTGTATCCCCCCGATATCAAGGCATCTTATGCGACTCTTATAAAAAATACGAATGATATGTTTCAAAACAATGATCCTGGTACTGGAAAAACCAAGTCTAATCGCAGTGCCAAGTATATAATGATAACAGCCCCTATCTTGGATGATACGAAAGTGGCAAAAAAGGAGAATGGTATGGTTAAAAAACTGAATATGTTAGAAAGGTGGATTACAAATACTACGATGATTCTAACGATTTGGTCAGGAGTTTGAAACTCTTGTATACGTGTGGTATGACAGGGCATGATGGTCACAGGAATGAGATGATAGAAATTTTATCGGAATTAAAGCAATGGCAGGTCTTTACAGTTCGATAAATAATAAAAAAAAGACAAAAATCAAGATGAAGTACTGTGCGAAATGTAAACAGCACACATCTAATCGTCTTGTACCACCCATTCCGATGATGTCGAAAAACAACAGACGTATGTTTTGCGAGGTGTGTGAAACCAAAAAAGTTTCTTTCATGAAATTTGGGGGTGGGATAGTAAATAAACTCATAGACCATCTGCCAACAGAAGTGCATTTACCAGGATATCATCAGTACTGTGGACCTGGGCCAAAACTATAAAAGAGCGGTGACATGGGAATAAATAAACTGGACAAGGCGTGCAAAAAACATAATATCACCTACTCGAAAAGCAGAGATGTGAACGAGTAGCACTTTGCTGACGAAATTCGTATAGCTAAAGCTCAAAAATTTCATAATGATCCTTCCCTCACATGGAGGGAAAAGCTCGCCGCTTACATCGTTAAAAAATATTGCAATCAAAACTCAAACTCGGAATGGGGGGGGGAACGAAATATCAGCTTGTAAACAAACTCCACAAACCGATGCGGAAAAACCTCCTGAGACGCAAGGTAACTGTTTTTAGTTTGAATGATTGTTGGTTGGCGAATTTGGTGGAGATGATACCATACTCAGAACAAAACAATGCGTTTGACTTCCTATTGACTTGCATCAACGTCATGTCCAAATTTGCGTGGGCGAGTCCCACTAAATCTAAAACTGGCGTTGCCAACACCGAAGCTTTTAAGAATATACTCATAGGAACTCCTAAACTTCTGCAAGTTGATCTAAGTAAAGATTTCTACAATAAAGACTTTTTAGCATTCCCATCTATCGAACGTTTCAACAGAACTCTGAACACTCGAATGTGTAAATGATTCACCGAGTTGGTTTCTCAGTAAAACAATACCGTTCATTCCACGATGAAACTGAAAACGTCCTAAGTTACTGTTCAACATGAATCGATGTTGAAACAGACCAGTTCTAAACGAATAATTAAAAAACCTAAATTCTCTGTAGGAACTCTGGTCAGAATTTCAAAAGTCAGACAGATTTTCGTTAAGGGGTACTTGTAGAATTTCGTGAATGAAGTCTTCACTGTTAGCAAAGTGCAGGAAACAAATCCAGTTACTTATCTTTTAACCGATCAAGTTGGAGAAGTTGTGTTAGGAAGGTTTTATGATCAGAAACTTAAAAACCTCTATTTGCAGACCTTTTTCTAGTGGAGGATGTAATACATAAAAAGAAGGGAAAGGATGGGAAAATGTTGTACTTTGTAAAATGGAAGGGATACGATTCCAAGTACAACAGCTGGACGGATAACATCGATAGTTTATCATCCTCTTAATCTTAATGTATTTAATACACCTTTCCAGTAATAATAAATTATCGGTTATTTTTCCCCATTTCACTGTTTTTTTTTTGTATAAAAAGAGAATATTAAAAAATAATATTTCTTCTTTTAGAATGGATACGAAAAAACCTTTCACCTGCATGTACTGTAGATTCATCTTTTCGTCCCAACACCAATTGCAGAACCATCTTTGTTCATGTTATCTATTGACTCACGAAGAATGTATCTGTCTTAAGGATCATGTACTGTACCGCTCAAAAGTAAATGGACAAACCTTTGTTGCCATGTTCACGCGCTTGCAAAACTGAAGCCGACGTTCGGTAATCAGCTGTGCTGGTATGGAGCGCCAATACTTTCTAAGTTTATTGTTGAACCCAAAACGAAGCCTAATTTTTGCATTACATCGGGAAAAATTGTCAAACATCAGAAAATGAATTTGAACTGAATTTCACACTAGTTTGTAATTGTTTCGCTTTAAAGGAAGTAGTAACAATTGGTTCATTCGATTTTCTAGTTATCCAAGCCAGTTTCCACCATGAGATAGTTGTATCTCACGTCCCGCCGCATGAAGTAACCTTCTACCCCCCCCCCCCCCCGCAGAGCCTTTTAATTTTTTTATTCAGAAATGCAGCATCGACATCGATACTTGTTTTTTTTTTCTTAACTTCTCCAAAAAATGACCCAATTTGATATTCCAATACATTATTTTAATGTTCCCAAAAAAAGCGTATTAGAACAGCACGTTTCCTCAAGAAGGCAAACAACTGGACATTTTAGAGAAAAATGTGGCACAGAATTTAGATTCTATAAAACTTCGAGGGTCTTTTAAAGGCGTGAGAATGGAATAAATAATAAAATAAAACAAGTGGCTGCAGAGACTACCTAACCGTCACTGGTCTTCTGTACACTTCGACATTTTCGATAATATTGAGGCGCGCACCTCTATCTCTCACTGGGACAGCGATCTCTATTATAATTATAGGCTAATCTAAAAACACAATTGCAGGTTAAAAATGTGATTGCTTTTAGGCCTAGTTTTATAGATTTTAGGCGTACTTGTCAGCTTTTAGTCCTAATTTTTAGCTGCCATTTAAATCTAATAAGTAGCAGCTAACGGAGAATTGGGTTCGAGAGTAGACTTATGCATTCATGCAACATGGTGTAGAGATTTGGCGTTGCCGCGGCAACGTGATTTAACGCCTAATTTTCTTCCTTGAAGCCTAATTCGTTACCTGCCGTTTTAATTTCGTAAGTAGCTGCTAAAGGAGAATTTAGTTCGAGAGTAGGCCATTCATCCATGCAACACGGTGTCGACATTATTATAAATGACGCTACTGTGTGTCGTTTGCAAAATTCTTTTGTTTTTACGGTTGCGTGTGTTCCCATAGGAGTTAAATGCGACGATCAAATGCTATTATTTCATAGAGTTACGTCAAGAAGGCCTATTAGCTGTTTTAACTTGCCGTGTTTTTTAACTAATTTATGGACGAAAAGACAAACGGTGAAAACAGATTGTCATCTGTTCCGTTCCATAGTTGAAAAGTGACGGACGGACAGACATACAAAGTCGTTGTTATAGTCGTCTCAGCCGCTTTCAGAAGACTGCACTGAAAACTGTACAGAAGACTGCACGGAAGACTAAAAAACCGTCTATCCGCACCAAGGCTCGAGAAATAATTTTTTTAAACGGCCTAATATTCACTTATTTAGTCTGCTGAAACAAAAGTGATAGCATATCAAAAAAATAAGGCTGGTGAAAAGGTAACCCATTAAAGAATGGTTTAGGCTTTCAAAGAAATGATATCAACCGACCAAAAAATTTCCAAAATCAATTCCACTAATTAATATTTCAGACGCTACAGGAAAAATTTAACCTTTGGTAGCAATGGTCAAGTTTTTCATTTAACTTTTGAACTAATAACCAGTGAAGACTGAAAGCAAAGGGAACGATCAAGTTTTCGCCATAGAAAGTAGTGATATCATAGCCAAAATTACTGCCACCAAGTTTGCGGTCGGAACCGTGATCACCCAAGCTATAATTATTTAAAGCTGATGTTTCCTAATTAAATAGATTTTCTTTAATTAAAGTTTTGAAATTACAGCAATCTTCAAGACAGTGACACTCTTATTCCAGTTAAGGAATATACCTCCCAGTGCCATTTTTCTCGATCCTCCACATCAAATACGGCCCCACAGGTCTATTTACATACCGTTAGGGCCCCCATGCACATAGCGGCCAAGCTGCGCGACCTCGGAGATTTTCTGTTGTATATTGTAGAACTTTATTCACGTTCTTCCAGAACGTATATGATCCTTTGCGCGCCAACAATGAACTGGAGGTTTTATCTGTGTGTGCGCAGTACTAATTTTAATCGTTTGCTTTTAATTACTATTAGATCAAACATCTAAAAGACTAATGCAGTAAAATTTAAATTAATTATTCCAATAGATCGCCGAAACAAAATTATAAGACACTAGTCTAGAAAATTATAAATTGTGATTTTAAAATACAAGAATCATTCCGGTTTTTTGACGACACAATTAATGCGTTCACACTGCCTTGTCTATTAGGCGTAATGCCAACTGATACAGAAGCTGCGTTCTTCACTGCGAGAAACGAAGCTACTGTCTGAGTTGACCTTGGCTATGGTAAATGCGTGGATGCGATCGGCGCGTGGCTGTTATAAGGCAGGCGGAAGGTTATAAGGCAGGCCGGATGTTGCTTTGAAGTCTCATTAAACAAGAACAAGTGAAACACAATTGAAGTGAAAAGTAAATCAGAATTAAATTGCATTCATAAGTAATCCTAGTTCACTTTTAGCACTTCGAACAATCGTTGGCACAGTGCGAAAATTACAGCCAACTTTTCAGTGACCATTTCGGTTGAGTTGCAGTATTAAATTTCGTTGGGCTTCGTCAGTTGTCTGGCACCAGCACTTCGTGGTGTGTCAAACTAGGCTTACGTCGAAAGTTGATAGATAGAACACTTGTATAGTTTACTCCTTTTATGCGTTGTTAGCATACTGCTAATTTTGATACAGATTGTTCTCTCTTACCGCTATTTCTTGGAACAATGGAAATGCTCGTACTCTTTACAGCAGTAGGCTGGAGCAGCACATCTATTGTTGTGTTTGTCCATTTACTTTTGAGCGGTACTGTACCATATCACATAACATCGTTTTTCTTGCACCAGCATAACCTCCTGATACCCGTGTTTGGCTTATGTGTCCCCAACAAGGGACAATGCGGGATGGCCAAAAACTAAGTCCCAATGTGCAACGCGAGCTTTATGAGGGGTCCCCAGGGACCCCATGTAAAGCGAGCAAGCACAGCCCAGTGGTCAGTGTCCTTGTCTCCAACCCAAGTGAGTGGTGGTTCGAATCCCACGGCAGACACAACTTTAAAAAAATGTCATTCTGGTCTCAGGAGGTTAAGAATTGTGCTTCCTTGCTCTTCCGAAACGAGGGACTTTGCTATCATCAGTGCAAGATATGCGTGGATGACGAACTCGTGGTTTGGGATCCCCTTCAAACTTTTTGCACGTACGTTTAGCCATTCAGTCGCTGCTAACTATCTGCTTAGAGCATTTGACCACTTGTAAGGCTCAGATCTGTCTGGGTAACGTATTTGTAAGAGATACGGCAATGATCCAAGCAGGATTATGGTCAACATATACAGAAATTTATAACCAGACGATATTGAAACCGTATTAGACGATACACTTTTAAAGATCCAGGGTTTTTTTGACGCTTTTGCAGAATGTGGCAGTGGTTGGGTGATTTCAAAAATCAACAACCTCATAATAACAGTTGTAAAGTACCAACCATTGTGGACTTCTTATATACCTGTCCCTCAAGTGTTGACAGGAAATGCCATATCGATCGTGAATGTACAAAATTTTGCAGATGAGAAATGTTTTCTCTACGTAGTACTATCATCGGGCTTGATTTTAAACAGCCTCGATTCTAGAGACTATGTTGAATTCGTAGACATGCTGGACACCAGTATGTTGTCATACCCGAGAAAGTTACAAGAAATCTACAAGTTTGAATGAGTGAACGACCTATCGATCAACGTTATAGCTTACAGTCAGAGTGAGGGCATGTTCCCACTTCGCATCTCAAAAAACACGAATGGACACCCCATAGATCTCCCCATGCTAACTTCCGAAGTCAACGACTCTCATGAATTGAACACCCATTACTGCAGCATCAGGGACATCAACAGACTTCTACGATTCCAAGGCTCGGCGTCATATGCCAAATTCTATTGTAAAAACTGTTTGGCTGGATTTGGTAGAGAATGGATACTATTCGCCCACCAGAAAGAGTGTGTCAAGTTCAGTCCTGCACAAGCTCTCCTATTTAAAGAACCGGGTGAAAACTTTCTAGAATTTCACCACTTCAACCGCCAGAATCCTTTCCACCGTGTCATCTATGCGATTTTCAAATGCCTCTTCCA
>JAHWFP010022023.1:0-28963 GCA_023313725.1 Lithobius niger | reverse complement strand
AAATAGGACGATATAACCGTTCTCATTTACCGGAAAAGCAGATACACGAGTTAAAAGGACATTCCTCCCAGTTTCATTTTTCTCGATCCTCCACATCAAGTATGGCCCCAAAGGTCTATTTCATTACCGTTAGTCAATCCCTTGGTAAAAATCCGTTTTAAAATGTGGCATCTATGAGATTTTCTGTTGAATAATAATTAACTATATTTACTGTGTCCCGCAGTATATGATCCTTTGTACGCTTACAATAACCATGACGTTTCATCTCTGTGTGTGCATACACTAATTTGCTAATAATTACCATGAGGTCAAAAATCTAAAAGACTTATGTGGTAAAAATTAAAATTAATTATTCCAACAGTTCGCCGAAGCAAAATTAGAAGACACTAGCCCAGAAAATTATAAATTGTGATGTTAAAATACAAGAATCATTCCGGTTTGTGACGACACGATTAATGTGTTCATGCTGGTTCGTCTATTATGCGCGATGCCAATTGAGACAGTGCGTTCTTCGCTGCGAGGAATGCAGCTACTATCTCAGTTGACCTTTGCGATGCTATATGCCTGGCTGTTATAAGGCAGCCAGCATCGATACTTCCGCTTTGAGATTATGGGATGGCAGCCACCATAATGATCATCTTGGGGGTACAAAACGTTGGAGATACCCAAACCCAATGAGTAGGGTAAAACACGCATGACTACAGTTTTCAATTTACAATTTACAAAAAATAATTGTCGCGCCCATAGGCATTATGACAATCAGCACAGGGTGCAGGACAAAAAAAAAACGGTTAGGCCAAATTATGAAAACAACTTCTCACTTTCTTTCCCACTTCAGGTTTATTCTTAAATCCTTCCAGGTGTTTAGCACAAGCTACATCCTCTTTCAACCCATTCCAGTTGAAGGCAGTTTCAACAAAAAACGAAAATCTGGCGTAGTCCCTCCGAGTGTGCAACCTCCACCCTCCAAAAAAATTGGGCACAGCACAAAAGCGATCTCGGTCCACAATAGTGTGGCCGTTAACAATATTCAGAAATAGGTGAAGCCGGTGTTCCTTTCTTCTGCCCTCCAGGTTCAATAAAGCAAGCTCCCTCTGTGTAGCAGTAACACAAAACTCTTGCCTAAAGTCTCTCTTTATGAGCCTAGTTGCACGCCTCTGTACTCTCTCCACTTGCTGCACTAAAGAGGAAGTGTATGGGTCCCAAACAGCTGAAGCGTAATTAAGTCTTGGCTTAACAAGGCTTTTGTACGCCGCCAAGCAGGTATTTTCGGGAGCATCCCGCTGTGACACTCTTTGCAAAATTTATCCTAGCACAGGCAAAAGTTTGAACTAACTTTCCAATATCTGTTCGATTTTATAAATTGATGTTTGCATAATTTTTAAGATGCATAGCATTTTCTCATTTGTGGCACCCTATTCAATACATGCATTACCTTCGTCACACAATTACGAGAGAAATAATGAATTATGGGACGTGTGTCCTAGGACGATATATGGTAAACTGCAATATGGTAATCCTACAATATATTTAATTATTTATTTATTTTATCAGGAGCCTATAGAAAACAAATTGTTGTTTTCAATAGGCTCCTTATTTTATTTACGAAATTATTGTAACCCCCTATAAAGAACATGAAAGCAATTCAGATCAAAACAACAATTTCACAAACAACCAGGAGCCGCCATATTTTTTCTATATGGCGGCGCCAGGATGTACGATTGTACCCCGTTCTCGCCTCTGCTCTCGCCTGAATGAGTTTCGTGAAATTGTTGTTTTAATCTGAAATTGCTGTCGTGCTCTTTGTAGGGCGGTTACAGTAATTTTGTAAATAAAATAAATAAATAAATATATTGTATGATGGGCCTTCGGTGAATCTCATCAGATCTCATTCAAACGAGAACCAGAAGTTGGCTGGCGTCGAAAAAAGCGGTTTATCAACTTCCAAAATCATACTTTACTAAAGCAACGCTAGATGTAGATGTTGTACGCGTGCGACAACTCCCTACAAGAAGGGTCCCGGCTCAGAATAGGAAGAGTGCAACTGGTACTCCAACTAATAAAAATGGGGACAGATTAAATCCTCTCAACTACAGGCCAATCAGTGTTACCCCTATTGTAGCCAAGGTGTTCGAAGGCTTTGTTGTTGTAATCTCTGAAATAAAGTAAGTAAAGTAAGCACATTTAGATAGGGCAGGAAGGCTTTGTTGTGGAGGAACTGCAAGCATCTTTAAATAGGGAAGGAAAACCCACGTATGCAACTCTGGTTTCGTAAAGCAAAAATCTACTACGACGAGCTTTATTACCACCTACGATACCATACTGATAAAAACACGCCGGTGGACATTATACTTATTGACTTTGAAAAGGCCTTTGAAACCTTAACCACAAGTTGTTGCTTGTCAAGCTTCGGCATTTTGGGGTTTCGGGCATGTTAGTTGACTGGATTAAGGAGTATATTCAAGACAGAGGATTCCAAGTGAGAATTGAAGATGTAACAACTTAATGGTGGCCAGTATTAAGTTGTGTGCCGCAATGCTTTTCCCCCTCCTTTCCTCTCTGTATGTGGCTGACATTCCAGTGATTTACACATGGAAACCAAAAGTTTGTAGATGACCTTAAGGTGATCTGTCCACTACCACGGTGCGGAAGCACAATTGAACATTCAGTTTGGCCTAGACATTTGGCTTCCGTATTTGACTGCTTGGATTCATGACCCAGAACAAGAGATGGAAGATGCGGTAGTATTATCATGAACACTCCGTTGAGGTGCTGTGGACATTCTTTATGATGATCCTCTTGGCCTGATTACTGTTTAAGCAGCTTTAATCTAAATCACTGTATTACTGGAAAAACAAAATACTTGTTTCCTGGCAGACAAGGTACCACAAAGCATCAGTGAAAACACAATTTAATTTTCAGGAAACGTACATGTTTCCCTTGGTCACACCACATTAAAAAAACATTACAAATGAAGAGCTGACTACAGCTTGGCGTTTCATGTGTCTGCCATAAAGGACGCATATAACTTAACCCTGATTTGACTATTGACTATGGTAATCCATAGTCAGACGATCTTCCCATGCATAACACCATTGAAATGAAGGTTGCTCAGAATGTGCCCTGCGCTTGGACTAATGCTAACCGTTTATCAACTGGAGCCAAACTAACACAAAAGATAGAAGCCAGTGCAAAGCTATCGATGCCATTCCAGTGCCTGATGTTGTTCTTTTTTTCTTAGATGGGCTGTTTAAATCAAATTGATACACTTTTCCAGGAATCTGTTAACGCTGTACACATTGCTGCTGCTTTCCTCCGTTCATTTGTGAGACTGAAAAGGTTAACGACTTTGCACCCCGTGACCCTTTTGTAAGCTCTCATGTCCAGTCTGTATCGTGTAATCCTCATATTGGGAACCACCACAGGAGAAAATACAATATTACAGGATGGAATAGATATATGAAGGCCTCGCACGACTTGGCTAGACAGGTTTTCCTGGTATGGAGGTTGAATGACAATCCGAGGCAATCCGAGTCTTTGGGTTGAAATATGTCAGCTGCGCAAATTTTTCAGAGTCAACCTGAGACTGTGCAAACGAAATGAAGCGAAAGTATGTCCTCATATTCTCGCTGACAGACTGGCCGCAGGTGACCTGGATGCTTTCAGGGATGAAGTCAGGAGGAGGACCAAAAATCACATGCATAAAGCTGGCAGCGTTGAAGGTGTAAAATGTGATAAGGAAATTATAGGGTTATGGGCAAACTCAAATTACGAGGTTTTTCAATGGCGTGCTGCCGATTGCTGATCATGTTGCCATAATTAATAACCTGGCCACCGCAGATGGGAAACCCCTTCTTCACCTTGCCGCTGGTGCAGGATGCCTGTAAACATTTGCTCAATAGTAAGGCACCAGGCAGTGATGGAGGGCAGAATGAACATGTAAAATTTACTTCATCAAAATTATTAGAATTTTTTTCCCATCTGTTTAATGCCATGGCTGCGCACTGCTAGATGCCTTCCTCCATCTACCACTATCACTTTCTCAAAAATGTTTGAGCAGGTTATTGCTACTTCCTTGTCCAACTGCTTCCTACTGGAGATAGTTGGTTTGCGTGTAGGCCCGAGCGCCAAACAACCTATTTTATCTTAAAAGAATCTGTTCTATTTGCCAAGCTGGGGAAAAGTCCTACGTTTGCCGCTTTCGTGCTTCTCTTAGGCTTATGATTGTGTCAACCACAGCACCCTTTGCCATACGTCGGAAAACGTCAAACGTCAAACGTCGGAAAAATTTGGTGTGTCAAATGGCACGCGTCAGGGTGGTCTGCTTTCCGCAATGTCCTCGATATTTGCATTAGTGAACTGCTGGAGCAGTTACAAGCAATAGATGTAGGATTCCTCATTGGTGGCCACAAAATCAATCGCCTCTGCTATGCTGATGATCTGAACCTCCTGTGCCCTTCTGCTAAAGGCCTTCACCTCCTTAACGGCTGTGATGAGATTGGTTTGGCCCTTGATCCTTAGTTTAACCCAACCAAGTCTGTAGTATGTTTACCTGCTGAATGCCATCCCCTACATGACTTGGAACCCCCTGCTGTTACTCTCTCAGGAGAGAGTCTGCTGTACATTGAGAAAGTGAAGTGTCTTGGAACTGTCATTGTCCCATCCTTGAAAGATGATGCCGATGTCCTTAACCAGAGAAGGAATCTCTGCATAAGGGCAAACACCATTTGCAGATGGCTTCTTCGACACAGCAGAGAAGTTGCGGCCGTGGTGTATACTGCATATATCTTGCAGATTTATGGTACTGCCTTCTGGTCGAACTGTTCTGCTCGTTGTTTAAACAGCTAGAAGTCTGCCACAATAATGGCCTCAGGTTACTTCAGCTTGCCAGCATGCTCTTTGCTACCCTACGAGTAGGCAGCTTGGGGCAAATTCATTGACAAAGGATGTTTGCTTTCCTGAGCAGACTGCACACTTCTCACAACCAAATTGTACGGGCAGCTGTCAGGTCAGGCCTCCTGTCTATCGAAAAACTACCTCCCTTTTCTAAGGGTCTTCTCACTTAGAACACTTAGGCATTTCCATGTTTCTTTATTCTGTAATGTAGGGTCTTTTCTTAATTCTATTAACCCTTTTGAGTCCTAGCCATTTTTTCAATTTTCGAGCGAGAAAGACCATGGCCAGTTGGCCACAACATTGATGCCATGAAGAAGTTGCATGCCTCACGAAAATAAATTGTACTAAAAAAAACTATGTAGTCTCGGCGTATAAAAATTCGCAGACGTAGTAATTATATTCTAAAGTATTGAACAGAAATATAATTGGGACCATCATCCTACGTTTTCTTTATTTAAAAAAAATCCTGAACTTCGACTATGTAAACAGTGCTAACGAAAGTTTCAACTTACAGTACTCGGACTGATAACATCCACTCCATATTCTTTTGTCACAACGCCTGTTATTACTTCCGAAATCATTATTTTATGTTTTATTACCGTAAAAATAGTTTAAAGTTGCTTTATTCCCCCAATATTTACGATCGCTGAAAGCTTACTACCATTTCGTCCTGAGCGGCCATATTGACCGGCTGCCCGCAAGCGAACGCGCTCCTGCTAGCGCCAGCGGATACGACCTTGACTCGCTTCGCGTGACGTCATTAATCAACGGCCGACGGGTCACGTGCCGCGAACGAACCAATCAGCGCACGTGATAGCATGCGATCGGGAAGAATTTGAACAGGGGCCGTTGAAACAGCACTTTTCATTCGAGGAATACAGGCAGTGACGTTGGAGTTGATGACATCATTTTTCACGGGCTAGAAAATTGGGAATCCCCTCTCTCGAATACGCTCAAGATGACGGCTGCACGTTGCGTAGTTCCGGAGATACGATCGTTTGAACCAAGGGCTGTTTTCAGCAAACAAACGCAATTTTCACGTCGATTTTGGCGACGATGCCAGATTTGAATTAAATAAACCAAAATAAACCTTAAATGTACGTTCCAAAATACCTACTTCAATCGGAGTTACCATCCGATGTACGCAAAAGGATTTTTTTTTTAAACAGGGCGTAGAACTGAGCGAACGATGCATCGTTCCTCCGACGTTTTCGGCGTTATTTTTGAGCAACGATGTATCGTAGCTCGGACTCAAAAGGGTTAAGATTATTATTATCATTAGTAGTATTATTATTATCCATATTACCCTTGTTATTATCAATAATTTCTTATTATTTATAAAATACTGGAGGTTACATGTAACATGGCGGCAAGGCATCCATATCTCCGACTGCTGCAAGTACAGCCAATGTGGTGTATGCGAGTACCCTATGTAACTTAAAGTGGCACTATCTCCGATTGAGGGTCTACAGAATCTGGTAACATCTAGCGCTATTTTAGTAGTATGTAGCACTTGCCTGCATCAAGTGAAGAAATGCAAAACGTATTATTTTAACGAAACAAACACGCCACGGCCTCCTTAATTATTGAGTGAAAAGTTGGTAGTCTCCGCACACCTGCGAGCAAGCTGTAAAGATTAACAGTATCACTGCCGCTAGATGGCGCCACAACATTTTTGTAAGATTTTCTCTCTGTGATAATGCGTTTTTAAAATTGCAAATGGTAGACTTAGGTGTAGCACCATAGCATTATGTTATTACCTCTTGACCGGTCCCATAGAGCAAGTTGGGAACGTGTTCGGGCAGATGGTTGCATTATTTCCAAGCAGCTAACATAACATAAAAGCATTATTCAGCCAAGCACTCAGCTATGAGAACGGAAAAAAGCAACTGACCAAAATGGTACTATTTCAATAAGTGTTTATCATAAGCAACTTTCCACGAGTTCACAGAACTGCTAGCAACAACAGGTGTAGATAGATTTTTTTCCATTGTCACATTACTTGGTGAGAAAAAATTTGCACTGCACAACGTCCTGGCAAACTTGGCCTGGAGTTTCATTCCGTTTCCTCTAGTAGTGGAACACAAGCCCTGCGTGAAGAACTCTTTTAAAGTCCAGCATTTCCAGAATGTGACCTATTTTATAAGGTCAAAGAGGCCGCCTCTAATATCCTTTTGTGTAGGGTTTGTAAATTGAGGAGCTTCAGTCCCTTCTTGTAAGGGAGATTTTGTAGCTCAGATACCCGAAAAGGTCAATTCACTAAAAAATCACGCACATTTCCACAAACTAGACACTTACTCCTATGTCCAGCAAATTTTCAACAACTAACTTGTCATCATCCGGCTTTTAAGGTTGATTTAGTCCCTGATCACATCTTGCTTCAACGTTGTTTACAAGTGCCGTTTTCGAACTCGCCGGTAATGCGCCGCCGTAACTCGCCGGTTTTTGATGCGAAAAGACGATTACCGGCGAGTTCGAAAACGGTACTTGTAAACAACGTTGAAGCAAGATGTGATCAGGGACTAAAACCTTAAAAGCCTGATGATGACAACAATTAAGTGTCTAGTTTGTAGAAATGTGCGTGATTTTTTAGTGAATTGACTTTTTCGGAATTTCATCGTGTTCCACAGTATGAACTTCAACGAAGTTTTTCGTGAACTCAGATACCATTTTTGTGGCCTGACGCTGAACTCTTTCAAGTATCATCTTGTCCTTCGCAAAGTAAGGTGCCCATGCCTGAATGCAGTATTCACAGAATGGCAGCGTAGATGCTCCTAAAACACCTTTACTTAAAAAACGGAAACCTCACTTGATCATCCTAAGCATGGCATTACCTGTCCACACAGCACGTTTGCACATTTCCAACACCTTGATATTAGCGGTGATGACGATACCTGTGATGGTGTGCATCACAGACTCCACGCGCTCACTGCTTGCTTGCGCTTTATCTCAGTTAGACTTGTAACTAGTACTCAGAACGGCAATCTTGAAGGCAAAAAATGAAGTGAGAAGTAAAACTAGAGCTCTTTAGAATTTTTTTTTATTGTATATTGATGTGTTTGTAGCCTAACACATTACAAACTAAATAGTAGCATACTACCATAAGCCAGTAAGGATAGTCGGTGTTGACAGATTGTATCAGACAGTTTATTACAGCTTGAGTTATTACATATATAACTGAGCAAAAAACGGCTAAGCCGTTTAGAAAAATACCATTAGAGCTTGTATCCCCATACTCACAGCCCTGAAGGTACACGAATAAAAAGGTATTAGAGTTCACTCGAACGCAACGAACTATAATTTGTGTTCATTTTGTATATGCATTTTTATCTTTCAATTTTGTAGCATTTTGCTGTTTAAGGCGTCTATTTTGTGTGTGTTTGTGGGTTTACGTTTTGCGAATTGGAGTACAAATTATAGTTCGTTGCGTTTGAGTGAACTCGAATCAGTTTTTATTCGTGTACCTTCAGGGCTGTGAGTATGGGGAGTAATGTTTTTTTTTTTTCTAAAAGGCATAGCCTTTTTTTGCTCAGTTTGTTGGCTTTTTTTCGCTTCCATTTTATGTGTGTCCACTTTCCACCGATTTTTGTTTCCGATAAAACGGAACATTAGAAATGAATACTTATGTTTAGGTTTCGCCGAAGGTTTGTCCCATGATTATTATTTGATGGCAACACATTAGCGTATTTATGGATTTAGCATGCATCATCTCGAGGAGTAGTTGATTCTGGATTGTTTCAGTATCGTGGCAACAACCGCGGAAACAATCCAACTGGCTTCCCGAAGCCCGCATTGAAAAAGTAAATAAGTCACTCAGTCATGTCGGCCGCCCAATTTTGAGACTTCGCACCCTACGGTTTAAAACTTGAAGATTTAAGGTAAATTCAAGACCATTTAATTTTGGTTCTCCACAACGAGCTAGCTAACTCAAACAACGACAATGTTAGTTTCCCGGCAGCCAACCATTGTTGCATCTTGTTCGAGTGAGCTATAATCCGATATTGTGCGCCTCGCATACTGTTACCCTATTGTTACACAGTTTGACAGTGTTAGCGGCGCCGCCGCCGCCGCCACCGCCGCCTCCCCTCCTCCTGTCCAATTTTCTGAAATTCTCGTGCGCAAACGAACTCTAATAAGCACTGACTGCCTGCCTGCCGGCAGTGCTAATAACATTGCATGATTAGCATATTGCAAGAGCATTGGCTGGACACATGATATCAGCAAGATGCACTAATATAAACCAATCAGATCAAAGCTAGTTAACATGAACCAAACAGATGTAATTCATAATCAATACATTCGTGCAGTGTGTGCAGACAAGGTGCACACGCTGGTAGCTCCATAGCTCAATTAATCCGAGGACACAGCATATATAATAATAAAAATAATAAAAACATGGAGCCAACTTGCAATACAGCATGGCAGGACAGTTTGAATATAAAATGAAATGTCTGATATAATTATTTAAGTGTCTGTTGCAAAAATCACCAAAAGAACAAAAATTTAAAAAATTCGCTCTAAAATTTAATTATTTTCTCGGCCACTAAAGTAATCAAACGGCCGCGTGAAAAGCTTTTGACACTATTGTTTGGAGTTTTAGTTGGTCAATTTAGCCAGAGTAAAACCCAAATGTCAAGAATAGCAACAATCATGTCTTTTATGTCTGAAATACACTTTATGTCTAAAAGCCACTTTATATGTCTAAAAGTCACTTTATGTCTAAAAGCCTAAAAACACAATAAAAACGCAAAGACTGATTAATAGATTCGTTTTAATTTAGTGAAGTATTTTCCAATTTGGCTGTCATCTATCCTATGAATTAAAATTAAAATGTTGGATTCAATAACGAGCGGTAATTATAAAAAACACAATTGGTCCGAAAATATATGTGGATAACTACCGCTTGTTATTGAATTTTAATTATGAAGGCTAGATGAAAGCCAAATTTGAAAATACTTCACTAAATTAAAACGAATCTATTAATCAATCTTTGCATTTTTATTGTGTTTTTAGGCTTTTTGACAGTGCCTTTTAGACATATAAAGTGACTTTTAAACACTTTGGAAAGTTGGGTACGGTTTTCACGGACTGTCACAAAATATAAAACAATTAGTCAAATTAATCTGCCATTTCGATCTTCGAATATTTACTGACCTATCGTTAATCCCCTTATTATGCTAATCAACCTCAGAACGATACAGCATTTATGGTTCAGCAGCAGACAGCCACCCGTTGCCACGGTAACGCAATCCTCATGTCGTCCTATTGGCCTTACTTGTACGCTTCACTTATGCTGACTACCAAGGAGCAGACAACCGAATGCACTGTACAGTTACAGATTGGCTCTCATCTGATCATCGGTATTTTATCATTTTTATGTTTTCCCTTTTTATACTAAGCTTTACTGTTTTGAATGACAGCTATTAGCAGCAGTTACGTTTTTTGAGTAGGATACTCCCTGGGTTCACTACACCTACCAAACTCACTGCATACAAAACCATGGTCAGGCCTATGCTGGAATACGCTGCTGCTGTTTGGGATCCCTACCACCATTGTTATATTGACAGGTTGGAGGCCGTGCAAAAGAGAGCTGTTAGGTTCATTGAGAACGATTTTAGTTCTTTTTCCAGTGTTAGTGCAATGGCGGAAAACCTTAGCCTACAGGATCTTTCTAAGCGTAGAACTAACATTAGGCTTACTCTTCTCACAAAATTGTACATCGGAATACCATCATTAATGCTTAAGATAGGTTGGCTAGGCCATACTTTTATGGCAAAAATAATCATGATTTTAAACTTCGGGTTTGGCAGCCAACAACTGACTTCTTGAAAACTGCTTCTCCTCCTTCTTCCCAAGAACTGTCACAGAGTGGAATAACCTGCCGAAGGAGTGTATGAAAAACTCAAAACTTAACGTTAAATCCTCTCTTGGGAGAGTGGCCTGATGAAAGCGTATGTTATAATTTGTTTTTTATAGCTTGAGATGTACATCTGTACATTATTTTTAATTTAATTTAATTTATTTGAATAACAATCCACCTTATGCTATTGTCAACTTATAATATCTTGACAAGTGCTTATCCAGCTGTTGTGCATGTCAACCTGACAGCTCATATCCGGCCTTCCCTGCTAGAGTTGATAGCGAAATCCTGTGCAACTCTCAAGACTGTTGATGGTTATCTATCCAAATGGATGTTGTTTGTCTGAAGGAAATACCTTTCTGTAATGTTTTACTTACGTTTGGAATTCGACTCTCTTCCTCAGTTCCTTTAGTTTAAATAATTATAAATGGTTGTATATCATGTCCTTTATTAATGAATGACATATCAAAGCGATTATGCTTATATTTCTAATAATTCTTAATTATTGAACTTTGCATAACTAATTCCTCCTAAATTCCATAATACCTTGTCCTGCGGCACACCACTTAATGCTACGTCTAAGATTTTCGTTGAAACCGGTTAAAGTGGTCCGATCACATTTTAAATTGAGCTTAAGATACAACTATACCTCCCTTCAACAAGATCGAGGAATCGTCGACGGAGACCCATATCAAAGTTTTAAGATCACTCTATGGCTAGGGGTAAACTAGGCTTAGACACAAATTGCTCAAACCTGCTCCACGTCATATTGCTTTGAGTGAGAGATGCCATTACGGCACACGTTTTGAAGGTGGCATTTTGTCTTCCCTCATTGCCCTACAGCAAAACTAGCGTCCTGTCGTGTTTGTGCAAGGAAAATGGCTTAGACTGGCAGTAAGATTTAGGTTTAAACTAGTTTAGCTAGTTGTCGAAATCAGGCTTAAACAAGGCATAATACTGGCCTCCATTCGGATGTTTTATCTTCAACTCTCACAGTCTGAACAACAGCAATGTTTCTCGAGTGCCCTAAAGCAGTGTTTCTCAAACTTTTTTTTTAACCACGACCCTAATTTTCAAAATTTGACTACTGAAGACGAGTTGTGACCCATTCACACCGCATGTCCTCCAGTCCAGAGCTTAAACCTAACGTTTACTTTCCCTACCTGCACACAGATGACATCATCATCAGTAGACTGCCAGTCTCGATATCAACTCAGCTGTACTGTTTTGAATCCTGATAAAAACGGATCGATTTGTAACTCGGCGGGCTTGTGCATCAAATTCATAAGATTCATATGAAGCAATAACTTCTCAAAACAGAAATTACGACGAATTATTCTTCAGCTACGGCTTTTCAATGTCTGGTAATGAGAAATCTATTCGCAGCCCAGAGTCTTATTACTCGTGTTGGGGCCCCGAGGCAGACCTTTCAAGATGGCCCCCTCTCACTGACGTGGGACCCTCGCCTAAATACGGGGAAGCACTCATCATAACATGGGGCCCCTTACCCGATGTGGAGTCCCCTTACCCTCTCGCACCTTTGCCCTGATATAGGGGTCCCCCAATATGAGGTGCCTTCACCTTGATATTGGGGCCTCTCACTCCTTACCCTGGTACAGGGTCCATCATCATAACATGAGTTCCCCACACCCTAATACGAGGTATGGGGCTAAGTTACTCTGATATGATGCCCTTTCACCGCAATATGACGCCCACGTGGCAGGGCCATTCGCCCAAGGCAAGATTTTGTGAACGCCACAAACGTAAAGCTATAGATGCAATAATGTGCAGCATTCTACAATGCCAGGAGGAACAATAAACTGCACTGAGTGTAAAAGAAAAATAAACCCTTTCTTAATATTAAAATTGCTAGGCCTACAATACATTAGTGGAACAGTCGTCATAGTGAAAAATACAAAAAAAATATTTTGCATAATGAGAACACATTGACTTCCGTGGGGCCCCGAGGCAACTGTCTCGCCTGCCTCGTGAGTAATAAGCTACTGTCGCGACCCAACTAGGTTCCCGACCCACAATTTGAGAAACACTGCCCTAAAGCTTTTGCTTGCTTTGGACCAAGTAGTAAATAAATGAATAAATAGATTATTATTCAATCGCAGTCCAGGTTGGCATTTATCTGTTTTGCATTTGAGGCATGAATACGAAAGTGACTTTGCAAATGATGATTTTGTCTGAATGCAGCACCACATGTTTTACACTTGTACGGCTTTTCACCTGTGTGCTGTCTGGTATGAATTGTTAAATTACGTTTGGTTGTAAATGAACCATCACATAAGTTGCATGTAAAGGGTTTTACACCAGTATGACTCCAAATATGCCGCGTTAAATTGTGTTTTTGTGCGAATGATGCACCGCAAATGCTACATTTAACATTTTTTCCACCCGAATGCATTTTTAGATGCTTGTTTAAATACGTTCTTCTTGAGAAGACAGCACTGCATTCGCTACACTTGAAGGGCTTTTCTCCAGTGTGAGCGCGACTGTGCATTTTCAATTTACCGAGGTCGCTAAAGGATGCCCCACATTCTTCACACGTGAACGGCTTTTCACCACTATGAATACGGTAATGAGATTTCAAGCTACTCTTTTCAGTGAAAGTATTGCCACAGGTTTCACATTTATGGGCTCTTTCTCCAGTATGGCTACGAAAATGTCGTTTCAACAACATGCTATCTCTGAACGCAGCACTGCACATGGTGCATTTGTACGGTGTTTCTCCCGTATGGATCCTTAAATGCACTTTTAAATTATTTTTCCGACTGAATGTTGCACTGCATTCTTTGCATATATAAGTCTTGTCACAACTGTGGACGGTCCGATGGGTTCTGAGGCTGCTTTTCAAACCAAACTTTGCGCCACACTCATCACATTCGTATGGCTTCTTCACAACAGCATCCCTAAGCAATGCACTATCTCCAAAATTACTAGTACGGCTTACAGGTGGTTCAGGTATTACCGCCATTATTTATGGTTTCATTTGGTCAAAGTCTTGTTGTCATGGTAGGAAGTGGGAAATGGTTCAGAGTAAATGCGGATTCCCACCGGCTTTCCCATTTGGATTTCGGAATCATAAAAAGGTAAGCAGTTGCTATGGCAACGAGTCAACAGAGCATGCGTGGAACATTTCCTTTTTCCTTTCCGATCCCAATGCCAACATCTTGCCAGTGTTGGCACTAGCCTAGTAGCTTTTTTTCGAAATTGACTAATGCGAGAACGTATTGGAAAGTACGATGGATGGCCTTGACATCTCACTTCTTTCGCATTTTAAATCTATAAACCGTTAAATCGAGGGATTTATTTATTTGTATCAACAACAGCAATAATTACACAACAGACTCCGTAAAATGTACAAAAAAAAAGGGAAAAAAAAGAAAAGGTAATTCAGAAACACACAAACACGAAGGTAGGCATAAAACAAATTCGCAAAACCCCATTCCCAATATGGAAAAAGCTACAGCACGTACTTGGCTTTAAAAAAGTATAGTCAAAATCCCCCACAAAGGCGCGCACGGTCGACGAAAACACTTAGAGCATACTAATGTATTCGTCGAGGGAGGCACTAATAGGAATAGTGTTCATGATTGAAGCGGCGTTCCCCCGTTGAACAGCTACCTCGATACGCTGGAGAAGGAAAGCAGTAGACCTCTTCTCTCCGGTGGCCCTGGAGATCCTGCGACCGATGTCCTGGATCAGGCACAGGCCATCCCGACCAAAGGACCCCAGAGTCTGTACAGCCACAGGGCAAAAGAAGTACCGTTTGTCCAAGTAATTGTACTTGGCTTTCTTCTTGTCTTCGGCGGCGGAGACGGCGCTCAAAGGCTCCACGGAAGTCTGGTTGAGATAAGACAGTGCCAGGGTGTTGGTGCAGGTGAAATCCCAAACCAAATGACGGCCGCCTGCCCATGGGATCAAAGAAATACCATCCAGACGCTTACCGTTGTTCCGGTCGAGGCCAACAGGTTCCAGCTGAGCTGGGATCCCAGCAGACACAAGTGCACACTTGATGAGGTGGTTGACGGCGGTGTGGCGAGACCAGCGACCAGCACGTCTCTTGCAACTCAATCCATGGGTGCCAGAAGAGTCGACGACGGCTCCGCACGGACACACGTGAGGTTCGCAGACGCGGCAACCCAAGCGAAGAGCAACGGTAATCCTAAAGGCACCGTCGTCAAGTAGTGTGCCAAGGTGGGGGGATGGAATGGCCTGGAACCAAGCGCCGGATTCCTTGGAAGACAACCCAATGAGAAGGGCCATTTGGTTGAGCAGCCCGCCGATGGAGTGACCTACACTACATCTTGGGGCCAGGACGATTTCATTCATGTTGAAAGCCTTTAGCATTTCCCGTTGGAAGAGTAGCTTCGGTCAGCTCGAACCAAGCAGAAATTCACTCGGAGAAGACGGGGTCGATCCCGTTCCTATAGAAGTCGGGCATGATGTCGTCGACAAGCTGCGACACGGAGTACAAAGAGGAGAAAAAAGCCGGCAGGGACAGATTTGATGCACGACGAACACCCAAACCATCGCAAGCCACGGGCAAAGAGCACTGGTCCATAGCCGTTGGTGAAAGCTGGGTGTTGGTGACGGCCTCCAGGGCGGAGTGGAAGGCCTCGTCAAACCTCTGCAAACCTATTGGGCATCTCCAAGTAGGGACACACCGCAAGACGTAAGAGAGTTTGAAGCGAAACCAACAACCATCAAAGTGTCAGTTAAGACTGAGTGAATAGGACTGGGGCGGGAAACTCAGTTTGAGTTATCGAATGCCTGCTGACGAACTGCTACTTTTACAGGATTTATGTAAACAAATATTAATATCTGGTACCCATTACACACCATTGGTAGGCCCATTACATACACCTTATAATGCCTTCTCATCGAAATGGAAAATCACAGGTACTCCATCTGGCATTTCGGCTGCCGGCGCTTTGCCCGGCAGTGTGGTCTGTTAATAATACGATAATATAGAAGTGACGGCAAGAGCAAAGCTCGTAATGCCCCAAAAAAAGGAAAAAATACAAAAACTTGACGGGCAGAAAAAAGTGCGCCGTAACATATTTTAAATTGTTTGGCGATGGTGGAAGAGATGATGTCGTTAGATGATGATTCCATAAGTGACACTCCTATTGCAGAAAAAGTGTTTTCTTGAGTCAGTGTGGAAGTTATGATAGAAAAATTTAAAGCAGTGAACGCGAGTACGATGGTTCTATCACAACTCACAAAAATAATCTGAAGAAATGCCATAGTAGTTTTTAAGAAATTTGAACGTTTCAATAGCATCGCCTCCATTGGATAGACGATAGGCTTGGATAGGCTTGCAAGCTTAAGGATGTGGATTTCTTGTTAGGTGTGGAATGTATTCCAGGGTACCATTTTGTGATTTTTCTCCAAGTTTTTGCCGAGAACGTCAGTAGATTTTTCGTAATGTGGTCAACGGAGGATGAATAAAGACCTTACAACGGGAAGCAAAAAAAAGAGGTATGTAGGTAAATAAATAGCTTAAAAACATGGACGGTGGGGGTGATAGCCTTTTTGCGGAAGCAGGACATTGTAAGTGAAATTTATTCTTGTTGTCAAAAAATACATCGAGACCTTTCACAGTCTCTTTACAGGAATGGTAAAGTTGTTTAGAGTATAAGGGAAGTGGTTATTGTTAAGGCCAATGTGAAGACCAACAGTTATTGAAATACTGAAACTCATACGATTCTCTTTGGCCTACTGAGCAACAGAATCAAGGTCTGACTGCAATTGAAGATTATCAACAACACACGGAACAGTGCCATACGTTTTAAGATCATCAGCAAAAAAAGAGTTCGAGACTGTGAGGAAGGTGCATTGGAAGATCATTAATGAAGAAGTTAAAAAGAGTTGGGCCAATTACAGAGCCTTGGGGGTCTCCTGATGGGATATTGGGCTGTCCAGAAGAAGAACCACGGACAGCGGCTTTAAAGCAATAATTACGAAGATAACTTTCAAGCCATACAAGCAGGAAAGGAGGAAGAGTGAGTTTCCGCAGTTTGTTAAGGAGGATGAAATGAATGAAAATGTCGAAGGCTCTTTATGAAATCAAGATAAATAACATCACGGGAAAGTCGACGGTCAAGTACAGCATTCCAGTGATCAATACGTGAGGAGGTTGGTTAGACAGGATTTACCTTTGACAAACCGGGTTGGTTGCTATTAATGATATTTTTGTCATAGAGGAAAGCAAGCAGATATGGCCGTAATTTTCCACAGAAGTGGCACAGCCGCCTTTCTACAATGGGATCACACTGGCATCTTTCCAGGCAGAGGGAAGGGTTTCAGTGCAGATGGCTAAAAAAAAAAAATCATGAAGTCGAACAGTTTTAATTTAAAGCAGGATGAATTCCGTAGTAAAGTAAAGGAGATACACAGCGCCCACATGTGGACATTACAGTGTATATAAACATAAAACATGCCTTGTAAAAAAAAAAAACCACAAATAAAGCAACCATAAAATGCTACAGATTATGGCTACAGTTAGCGTTTTGCTGGAGACCCCTGCACTTTGTAGAGAAAGCAGCCAATGTAGTTACATCCGCTACGCAAGGAGATACGGAGTCCCAGTCCACAACAATTCTTGGATAAAAAGGTGGTTTGCAGGTGATTTTCCGCGCCTGCGTCGTTGCTCGTCTGATAGGTCGCGCGTTGATGAGCCGTTAGCGACAGTCCTCTGGAAACGAGCTTCTATTTTTTTTTTTTTTTTTTTTATTTAAATTAGTTGTAGCGCCTAAGGGCATTAAACAACCTCAAAATAACAAAGAAAAAAAAACCAATAATATTTACACATTTGAATGGCTGCAACAAGCAGGCAAATGACAAGACAACAAATATTTACAAAAAACCTCATAATTGTATGCACCAACACTATCATTTGCAAGCCCATTCCAGTCCCGAATTGTTCTTGGGAAAAACGACTCGGCCAGTACATCGTACTTACATTGAAAGCGCCTAACCTTCTTCACATGGTCACCTCTCCCCAAATAGTCAGGTGACAACAAGTACTCTGCAGGATTGAGAATGGTATTGTCATGATATATCTTGTAAAAAAGGCCAAGTCTACGATCACGTCTTCTTACACTTAAAGGCTGCCAGTTCAGTGAGTTCATCATACCAGTTACACAGGCTTCTCTGCGATAATTGCCTACGACCATTCTAGCACCTCGACGCTGCACTTTCTCTATCTCGCTGATTTGGCACTCAGTAGCAGGATCCCACACAGCACTACAATATTCAAGCTTCGATCTTACCATGGCCTTATAAACCACTTCTCTGGCTTGTTGTGAGGTACCAGCCAATACTCTATTTATAAATCGCACATCAGACGTTGCCTTTGTACAAATATTGGCGATGTGGTCATTCCATTTCAACTTGTTGTTTATACAGATTCCCAAAACAGAAATTTTGTCAACCACCTGTAATACGTTACCCCCAATACTATAGTCTGGCATAGTAACATCCTGTTTTCGTGTAATGAATAAAACTTTAGTCTTGTCAATGTTTAGATTCATTTTCCATTTTTTACACCAAGCAGTCACCTTGTCCAAATCAGCCTGTAACAGTTGTCTGTCCTGTTCAGAGTTAACAATTCTGTACATATTTGCATCATCAGCAAACAAGACGGAGTTTGAGGTAATTTCTTCAACAAGATCGTTAATGTAAATTAAGAATAGTATGGGACCACTTACTGATCCCTGTGGCACTCCCGAGGAAACTTCCACTTCACTGGATTTGGCACCATTTACAACAACATACTGTTTTCTATCGCGAAGGAAGGCCTTGGTGCGACCTGTGTTGGATTATGCTAGCTGTGCATGGGACAATGACAGTGAGTGCAACACATCCAGAATTGAAAGAGTGCAGAGAAGAAGCGCAAGGGTTGTGACTGGAGATTTCAAAAGCGACTCTTGCGTCACTGGCATGATTAACAAACTTGGATGGTCCACCCTTCAAACCAGAAGACGTGAACATCGTCTGGAACTGTTGTACAAGATACATAATGATGCAACTATCGTTGACAAGTCCATTTATCTAAAACAGCCGTGTTATTATGGAAAGAATGATCATATCCACAAGATTCGACGCTTTGACTGTACCAGGGATTATTTTGGTGATTCTTTTTTCCCCCGTACGGTGAGAGAGTGGAATCTTTTGGACCAATCTGTTGTCACTGCCTCCAGTTTAGCTGGCTTCAAAAGAGGTTGTAGGGGGCTCAGGAGTGATGCTCTATGCTCCCACTCCGGCTAATGTGTTGCGATACTTTTTTTTTTTTTTTTTTTCTTTCTTTTTTTATTACCTTTTCTTTATTGTTGTGTTTTTCTTTTTTTTCCGTAATATGTATTTATATGGTTTACCCCTCTTTTATTTTTGAATGGCCCTGTTAATGCTTTTATTGCGTTGGGCCAAATGGTAAATAAATAAATAAATAAATAAATAAATACCAATTAACCACTGCCTCGCTGGTTCCATAGCTTATCAGCTTTAAAATCAATAAATCGTGCGGAACCGTATCGAATGCTTTTGCCATATCTAAAGCAACAAGGTCAACAGATGCCCCTCTATCCAAACCCAAAGCAATATCATGAATCATGCTTAGCAAAAGCATCTCGCATGAAGAACCTTTGCGGAAACCGAATTGCTTTTGAGAAAGCAAGTTGTTTGATTCCAAGTGATTTACCAGGTTGCTTACAATAATATGTTCCATCATTTTACAACAAATAGATGTTAGTGAAACAGGACGATAATTTTCAACCTCACTCCTCTTACCACTTTTGTGTAAGGGTGCCACTGCAGCAGTTCTCCATTCGGTTGGCACAGTCCCTTCGTTTAAACTCTGTCTGAATATATGAAATAAATACTTGGCACTAATATCTTGTGTTTCTTTCAGCATCGTGCTAATAATTCCGTCAGGACCTGGTGCTTTGCCATCTTTAAGGTTACTTATTAGTTTGACAATACCTACGTAAGTAACATCAATATCGGGCATTTTGGTGGTACATCTGGGATTCACTGTAGGAGCCTGTGTGCCGTTGTCAGGAATTGTAAACACTGATTCAAAAAAGGAGTTGAATTCGTTCGCTCTTTCCCGATCGTCAGTGACCTGCTCTTTGTCTTTAGTATGCAGAGCCGGTATACCACATTCTTTTCTTTTTGATTGTTTGACATATGACCAAAAGTGCTTCGGATTTTTTGCAAACACCGAGCCCAAATTTTCCAGGTATGCTCTTTTACCTTCTCTGAGTAATTGTTTGGTAGTCTCTTTGTGGTAACCAACTTCTGCCCACTGCGTCACAGTTCCAGTCTTTCTTGCACGCTGCCTCATTCTCTTTCCTTTCCGAATTTGCCTCTTCAAATCGACGTTAATCCAGGGCTTATCCTTCTTCACCTTCACGGGCACACACGGTGTATGTTTCTCAATAGTGCTTTTCAAATCTGTTTTAAATGCAAGCCAGTTGTTCTCTAGTGTTTGTTCGGGGGTACGCTCAGCAAAAGTCACGAAAAGTTCTTCAAGATCCTGATTTATCTTTGGCCAGTCCGCTTTATCATACCTCCATTTCATTTTTGGACCCTCCACAACACGACGAAGGCTAGTTGGAAAAACTACTCTAACCAGGGAATGATCAGCAACACCTGCCTCGACAGAAACACTCTCTCTTGCAGCCACCACTGAAGTGAAAACTAAGTCCAAACAATTGTCTTTTCTAGTTGGCTGCTCCACGATCTGCTCTAGAGCAAACTCGTCCATCATCATTTGCAGTGAATCAGGTTGAACAATGCTACACTGGTTTCGCCACTCTACGTCGTGCCATTTAAGTCCCGGTAGATTGAAATCTCCAGCAATAACAACATTGGAGTTGTTTCTTGGTATGATCTCCTTAGCTTGTTCATAAAGGACATCAATGGCAGATTTATTTTCTTTTGGCCTGTAGAAACATGCAAAATAAAACACACCAGTAGCCGTTGACACTTTGCACCAGCATGTCTCAACATTCCCAGCAGGAGACACAATAATTTCCTCACTGACCAAAGAATCTTTAACTGCTATAAGGACGCCTCCTCCTCTTGTGCGCCGGTCATTTCTGTACACCACATAATTTCTTGGAAACCAGTAATACGTAGGGTCATCATCGCTCAGCCAGGTCTCTGTACATAGCAGGACATCAGGTTCTTCAGAGAGTAACAATTCATTGAGTTCCACATCTTTATTTCTAACACTCTGAAAGTTAATTAGCATAGCCACCAAGTTTTTGTTGTCTGGTTGGGTTCTACAGTTTTCTCCCTCTTTATCTTCATAATGCGCCCATTCCGTATGACCAGATCCTTCTCCCCGGTGTTCACCCTGTTTTGCAGTTGTCGATATAAGTTTTTTAGCTCATTTCTCTCCTCCATGGACCGATCTGGTGAGATGCCAACTTGCTTGGCACCATTTTCCATAAAAAAGTTACGGCAGCGGAAGGCTTTTTGTAAAACTAGTTCTTGTTCCTCGTAAGATTTTAGTTTGACCAGCAATGGCCTAGCTTTTTCAACATCAGTTGACCTTTGACCCAATCTGTAGCACTGGATGGTGTGTACTTTATTGGAAACGTCCAGCCTCTCCATCACACATTTTACCTGAGACACATCGAACGTTTGCCTGGCTTTTCCTTCAGAATCCCCACTTTCAGGCACATTGTGAAGAATAACATTCAGCTTTCTAGATTCCCTTTCCTTCAATGTCTTTTCAACAAGTGTAGTACACATGTTGGCAGTGATTAACTTATGTGGCTCAAGTTCTAGTCGATTCCTCGAGCGATTATTATTTCTGGCTGGCCAAGTTTTTGCATAAGGTTTCTGATGTTATGTGTTTAGCCGCAGCGAGCGCGGCAGCGCGAGCGAGGCACGTGATTTGGAAAAAAATTTCGAGGAATCGACTGTGTTAAACTCTGGCGCTTGTTTCCAGAGGGCTGTCGCTAACGGCAAGTGCTCGTTGCGGCTTATTGAATGGTTTGTAGGGATGTCTAGGGCCGATGACCCTGTGCTCGGGCTCTAGTCAAATTCCCAAACAAACCAACGAGAATCACTACCGACAATCTTGCTACTGATCATGCATGGAGACAGTTTTGTGCGTATTAATATTACAGTTTTGCCACTTTAAGTATGAAAGTTTACTAGACTATATTGATATAATTATAGTAGAGCCTACATGGAGAAGTAGATGGGAAACGTTACGCCCATTATCATCCAAATAGCATAACGAACTTGGCGCATTTTACGGTCGGTTGTTTTCTTTGGTACGGTATTTGGGCCATGAATATTATTCAACAATGACTGAACAAATCGATGTTGTATTATTTAAATGCGACCAGTGTGACGTTATATGTACAGAAACGGACACGCTGCAAAGACACAAGGAGACTCACACCGGTAAAGAACCGTTCAAATGTACACTATGTGGTGAAGGTTTTGCGGTTAAAGCAGAATTGTTAGAACATACTACTGTTACACATAGAATAAGGAAAGAATATGGGTGTAACCAATGCTCGGCTACTTTTAAAAGCCGTGTGCTTTTGCGGGAGCACAGACCTGTCCATCCCAGAAGAAGAAAAAAGAGCTTTAGGTGTGAAGTATGTGGAGTTGCATTTACTTACGAGAAACATTTTGTGGACCATGCAGCAAAACACTCGAAGGGCAAACTCTATAAATGTAGTAAATGTGACGCATCATTTGCAGTTGGGTTACATTTAAAAAACCACAAACGTGACGTACACCCAATGGCAAATCACAAATCTAAAAAGGCACTACAAATTGACAGTAATGCTAGCCCGCAGTTGTCAGAAGATTTGTCTGGAGACATCGATTTAAGAGAAGAAATTGCAACTTTTGATGCGCCATTGGAGTCCATATTGGATGCAATTTGCCCATCAATAGATCCCGCAGAACAAGAGATCGCGACTACCAAGAACTTGGATGATAGTGAGGAAACAATATTTACGTTCGATAAGTCGCCTGAAGACGATGTTTATACACCGAGTATTAAAGAACCCCGCCAGGACGGGCCACTGGAAGCATGGATAAATAAAAATCTTGGCGTAATCCAGACAGAATGCAATAATGCTGCTGTCGACGTACTTGGTGGCATAGCAAAAGAAAAACGACAAGTATGTTACGTTTGTGACCTTTCATTTTCCGATGGAGAAAAGTTGGCAGAACATATGTTCACCCATAGCACTGAAAAACGTACTGGCTTTTCTGATACATCTTCTCATGAAATTGAAATTGATGATAACGATAGCTTTAGTACAAAATACACATTGTTACTTGTCGAGCGAAACTATAAGTGCAAGTTGTGCGAAGCTTCCTTTGGTGAGAAACGCAATTTAGAACTACACGTTGCCTTACATAATGATGGAAAACGATTTAAGTGTTCAAATTGTGGGTTAGCATTTATGCTCGAAAGGAGCTTGAAAAGGCATGCATGTAGGTCAGATCGTGAGATCAAAGAAGGAACGGTTGTAGCTGTGCCTGCACGTAGCGTTGATGTTGAACCAGACAAACTTTACAACAGTGACCATAAGAATTATGCAAGTGAAGAGAATACCTCTTCGTTTAGGTATATGGAAAATTTCAAGCCTTGCATGATTAAGCGTAATGGGAAAATCTTGTACCTGTGTAATATTTGCGATTTCTCATGTGTAAAGAAAGTCCAGTTACACCGGCACATGTGGCAACAGCATCTACCAGTTGCTTCGAAACTGCCAGAAGACAGACAGTTGGAAAGTTTGTAAATTTGAGATTACAGCTGTTATATGTGGGTTCAAAGACTTAACACGGTGTTGGTCAACTCACGTGTTTATTGCTCTTCAACCTCGACTGCTACGGGGTTTTCCCGGGTCACAGGGTTTGATGATCTGCGACACCACCTACACAAGGCCCACTGGGCCAATACATTACATCTCCCTTTTCTTTAAAGTTAGACCAAATTAATATAAACTAAACTAACTAAACAGTTTAAAGTAAGTAAGGCTACACTGAATGTTTGTGGACCTTTGCGCTAATGTAAAAAAAACTACTTAATTCTACTGGGCGCTGATAGCACCTAAAGTCTGCCATGTAGGCCTAATTCAGAAAGTAGGCTTCCAAGTTTGTTCATGCCATTACATAGTCCTTGGTCCATGCTGGGGCTCTTTTCACTCTCTCTTCCCTTACCACTGCGTGTTGCACTGGGGTGTCCTGGACAACCCTACCTCTCACCCCTTTTTCCGGAAAGAGATCATCCGTATCCTGTAGGTTTCTACTGGTTCGTTGCAGTGGGCAAGCAGCCGGACGGCTAGTGCCTGGTTGGTGCAAACGTGGTCTTAGGTGGAAGCGATTCCTCTGGTACGTCGCCCCATTTGAACACTTCACCTGGTATGACCTTGGTGACAGTCCTACCTTGGTAACAATCGCCGGTGCCCACTGCTTGTGACTGGGCTGTAACTTCACCCATACCTGTTGCCTACAGCCAGTGGCGGAAGTTGCTTTGTGTGTTGGTTAGCTTGATACTCCTCTCGTACGTTGTGCTGCTGCAGCGGTGTCGGCCCAGGTGCACACTGTTTGAGGGCTGCTGGCAACACTGGCATGCTTGTCCGTATTTCTCTATTTAAAAACAGCTTTGACGGTGTACGTCCACACGACAGCGGAGTTGCACGATTTACCTGAAGCATCAGTTGTATGTCTTTCCCATCTTGTAAAGTTTTTATGAGTTGATGTTTGAAGGTTTGTATTGTCCTTTCAACTTGTCCGTTCGATCTTGGATATCGTGGGCTGCTCGGTTGCCACATGATTCCCCGCTCCTTCTAAAACGTTTGGAACTCACCCGAGTCAAATGGTGGCCCTTGGTCGGACACTAGAAATTGTGGGTTCCCGTAATGCGAACTCAGGAACATGAGCACTTCCACGACCGAGTGTGTTGTTTTTGAGGACAGTTTGAAGGCCTCAATATACTTAGAATAGTAGTCCACTATTACCATGTAGTCATTGTTCACTGCTCTGAAAAAGTCTACCCCTATTTTCTGAAAGGGGTATTCTGCATTTTGCCTGAAGATTGTCGGCTCCTTCTGATTATTCCTCTGGTGTTGCTGACAAATTTGGCAATTGGCAACCAGTCTGTCTATCGCCGTTGACATGCCCGGCCAGTACAATGACTCGCGTGCTCGCGCTTTAAACGCGATAGTTCCCCGATGAGTTTCGTGAATGAGCTGTAACATTATGTCGCGCAGTGAGTCTGGAACCACTAGCCTATTCCCCCTGCACAAAACTCTCCCTTCTGTGTGCAACTCATCCTGACAGTCAAAGTACGGTTTTAGTCCAGTCTGTAAGTTTGCTTTCGTGCTTGGCCATCCTTCAGTCACCAAGGTGATAACAGTTTGCAGCGTTTGATCGGCTTCCGTTGCCTGTCGCACTTGTTCCAGTTTCGTGTCACTTATTTGCACTACCAGACAATAGAGAGGGTTCTCCCGCTTTGTGTCGTCTGTGTCTATCGCTTCGTCTTTGCTGGGACATCTTGACAGCGTGTCCGCTGGGTCGATGTCTTTACCTGGCCTGTATTTGAAAGTTATGTCATACCGTTGTATCCTAAGCAGTAAGCGTTGAAGGCGCGGCGTAATTTTTTCATATGGCTTCGTGGAAAGTCCGATTAACGGTTTGTGGTCTGTCTCGACAATAACAGGTCTACCAAAGGAGTAGTAGTGGAACCTTTCACATCCGAAAACTGCTGCCAAAAGTTCCTTTTCTATCTGTCCGTAGCCAGTTTGGGCATGTGTCAAGGTTGCAGAGACGTAGGCTATTGGCCTGTCGTCCTGGAGTGCTACTGAGCCCAGGCAGTATGAGCTAGCATCTACCTGGATCGTTAGTGGTTGGCGCTGATCGTAGAAAGCCAGAACTGGTGACGTAACCAATAATCGTTTGACTCGAAGCACTGATCATGTGTGGGCTTCCATAGCCACTGAGACGATTTTGCTCACAACAAGCGTAATGGTCCGAATTCGTCAGAAAAGTGTGGAACAAACTTGGCCAGATAGTAGCCATACCTAAAAATCTTTGTAGCTCTGCTTTCGTAGATAGTGCTGCCATTTCTGTAATAGCTGTGGTCTTTGCAGGATCCGCTTTTATTCCTGAGGAGCCAATAACGTGGCCCAGGTACTTTACTTCGGTCAGTCCCACTTGTAGCTTCTTTTTGTTCAGTTTTAAGTTCGCCTGCCTTGCTGCCTGAATGGTCTTGCGTAACTTTTGATCATGATGCACTGCGTCGGTTCCCCACACCAGTAGATCGTCATGGCACGGGTCTACAGTTTTGACCTCCGAAAATGCAGTTTCAACTGCCCTTTGAAAAACTTCTGGTGCGCAGGATACTCCATACGACATCCTTAAAAATCTGTACAGTTCGTACGGGGTTGTAAACGTGCACAACTTGGAGCTGAGATCATCTAGCTCCAATTGTAGGAAAGCTTTCCACCCGTCCAGAAGTGTGAACACTTTAGCCCCTGCCAACTTCGCAAAATGTGTTTCGTTATTAGGCATTTGATGTCGCTCTCGCACAATTACTTCGTTAAGTTTACGTGGATCAAGACAAATTCTGACACTGTCATCTGGTTTTGACAAATCGACATGCTGTTCACCCACTCCGTTGGCTCATGCACTTTGCATATAACACCATTATCTAGCATCCACTGTAGCTCCTCCAAGACCTTGCCTTCTATAGCTTGTGGCACTTTCTTTGAGGGGGGCGATGTGCGGTATGGCATTAGGTTTGATTTTTATTGAGTATTTGCCTGGGAGTTTCCGTAGCCCCTTAAACACATCTGGGAATTCGCTAATTAACGACTCTTTTGTGCATGCGCTGGCTTGGCTTGGAGTGGCTTGTAACCCATGTAAGCGTTGAACCAACCCTAGCTGAACACAAGTGCGTAGACCTAAGATTGGTTGAGTTGGTGCATCTACAACCAGGAATGTGAGGTTATTAATTTTCCCTTTTATACCACAGCTAACTGTGCACTGTCCCCGTATTGGTACTTGACTGTTTGTATATGTTAGGAGCTTAACTTTCACTGGTTCGATACGAATTTGTAGGTTGTGCTGTCAGATGCACCCGATTGGCAACACATCTGCATCTGCTCCCGTGTCTACTCGAAATTTAATATCACTTTTCTCAATAGTGACTCTTTCCACCCATTCGTCTTCCTTCTGAAAGGTTGCTGTGCTTGCGAACGTAGATATCCGTAGCGTTGATACTTCGTAGCTCGGGAACTCTTCATCTGCAGTCTCTACGTCTTCTTCGTATTCGTTTAACACAGCCACTCTCCTTTGACTCCCTCGACACACCCATGAATAATGATTTAATTTTTCGCAGTTGAAACATTTTTGTCCGATTGCTGGGCAGTTACGTGGTTCGTAATTCAGCCCGCAAGATTGGCATCTGTTACGCGCACTATTGAAGCCTCTGGTGCCGCCATCTTGGACACCTCTGTTCCCACTTCCTCTTCCGCTCCTTCCGTTTCCTGTCTCTTCCGGTCGCCGTCCGACGCATTCGTCTAGCCTCCTCCTGCTGCCCGGTTGCAACTGTGTTTCGCCATCTTGTCTACCTCCGCTTTGCCTCCGCTGATTCAAAGTTTGGCCCCGGTTTTGATCCCCTTTGTAAAAGAGCTGGTTTACGGCCATATCTTGTTGTTTACTTTCTTGCTCGATCTTCCGCGCTTGAAGCTTTGACGATTCTGCTGCTCGGCACAGTTCGACACAGTCTGCTAATGTTAGCGCTGGATCCCTAATCATTCTTTGTCGGACCGCTCCATCATTTACTGCTATAATCAGTTGCGCCTTAACTAATTTGTCCGTTGCACTGCCAAACCCACATTCACGAGTTTCCCGTCGTAACTGCATCATTAAATCGTTGATTGACTGCTCCGATGTCTGTCGAATCAAGCTGAAATGAACGTTTGTGTAGGCTTCGTTTTTCATGGGCTGGTAATACTCATCAAACTTATCAAGGATCACCTTTGGCGTTAAATTGTCACCTACTTCTGGAATGTCAAAGTCCTCGTAGCGATCGTAACCATCGTCACCGAGTGCCGTCAACAAAATTGCTCGCTGTTTCACGACTGTGAGTTTAGTCACCCCCAATGCCACTGTGTAAAGTTCGTATTTCTCGCGCCATCTTTCCCAGTTGCTGGTTGGTAGGTCACCTGGCACAAATGGCTTTGGTAGCGGTATCTTATTCATGTTTGTTAGTAGCACTGGTTTCGCCTATAGTAACTTCGTTTAGATGCCTCCTGATTCGGAGATAATATCTATAGCTCCACTTCTGACACCATGTTATGTGTGGGTTCAAAGACTTAACACGGTGTTGGTCAACTCACGTGTTTATTGCTGTTCAACCTTGACTGCTACGGGGTGTCCCCGGGTCGCAGGGTTTGATGATCTGCGACACCACCTACACAAGGCCCACTGGGCCAATATATTACAACAGCAAGAAAATTGTTAAAGTGGCAAACACGAGGTTGAAGAAAATGTCAAATATGACTTTTGCAAGGGTAAATTTATAGAATAAGCATATCTTAAATGACATGTGAACATGCAGTTGGAATACACCTTAGATGTCTTCTGCAATAATTATAGCAAAAAACGATTACAATATTAAGGGTGCCACGATGCCACCAATGCAAACATTTTTTATTCCGATAAAAGTTTTTTAAATTATCGCGATAATCGATAATATCTCGATAAAACAAATTTTGAGGCTGGGATTAGTGTTGGGAGCAGCAAACCTGTTCTCGCCGGTATACTGCGGTATACTTGTTAAATTACCGGCATATTTTAATATGAAAAAATGATGAATGGACGATTTATTTTGGAGCCAAAAGGCACTAAAATTTTAACAATAGTTCAACAAACAGACAGTAAAAGATAAGCCATGGTAAAATTGGAATTCGGAAAAATGTACAAAGGTGGAGCCAACTTTGCATTTCTTTGACGCTACAACCATTGTTTACATTTACTTGGATAGCATGTTAAATTCAAATTTTAGAAGACAAAGTTTATTTCTGTAAAAAAAAAAAAACAAAGACTTGCACGTAATAGATGGTGAAACAGATATGTTAACCACATGTTGCATACGGTTGCCTGCAGGTAACAGCTGACTAAACGTGAAAAAACTAAGTC
>JAHWFP010022015.1:0-16068 GCA_023313725.1 Lithobius niger | reverse complement strand
TTATATATATTTTTTGGGGGCTTTTCGAAGCAAATTGTAATTGATATAAGAAAAGTGAATGTAACTTGAAATTTTGGATATAATTTTTACCTTTTCATCTTAAAGACGAAAAGAGATAAAGCAAAAGAAGTAATTCAGAAATTGACGTAATAATTTTTTTTTTTTGATTTTGACATTGGCAAAATTATGAAGGCAATGGTTCATTAAATATAACCAGTAAAAACATGGTGCAACAAATTACTGAGAATTCAAATAAATTTTTTTATTGAAGAAACAAAAATTCAAACTCCACGAGCAGAATAAGTAATTCGAATCTTGGATTGTGAATGATATGAAAATAAGGGAAAATGTCCTGGGTAAAATTGAAAATTACTTTGGGAAAAGTGAAAATTGATAAATATGGGTAAAATAGGGAGCCTATAGAAAACAACTAGGAGCGTGTGTGGCTGGTCTATGTTAGAAGCGCTTAATTTAGAACGAAATTCTAACGCCAGAAGGAGCAACGATACTGCGCCGAGTTGTCTAAAATCGAAACTGAAACATAGCACACGAAGCAGACGTGTGCTACGAAAGCAACGCTCTATTTTATTGTTGGTTAGAGCAACTTACGAACAACTGATTATGTGTTTGTTTAGTTTTTTTAGCATTACTTTGGTATTGTTTCCATGTTAAACACTTATTGTTTAAAAACAAAGGACCGAAAATTAACCTTGAGAACGTGACGCACACCTCTCATCATCTCGTGCAGGTGGCGACCTCGGGTAACAAATTTGTACACCACTGTAGCCGCTCATGACCAAGGATGCTTCCATATATATTTCATATGAAATATATATGGAAGCATCCTTGTCATGACTAACACTGTAGTGGAAGTTACCGAGACACGCTCCTAGTTGTTTTCTATAGGCTCCTGGTAAAATGAATGAAAATTCTGATAAATTGAGTAAAAATGTAATAACAAATTGGTATGTCAAAATTTTGAAATAGGCTACATCTGATAAATCAGATCCACAGCCAGAATAGGTAATTCGGACCCTGGATACTGAATAATGCAACATAAAGATGGGAAGTTGTAATTTCACATTTCTCAGTGTATTGGTAAATCAGTGAATTTTCACGGATTTACACGGGAAGTAAATTCACGGATTTTGAAGGCTTAACAAGCTACATTTTTGAATGAAAATTGTACATGGAATTTTTTTGGGGATAAAATAACAGGAGGGAGTATGGCAGGAAAAACGATCCGTATAAAAATTGTAAGTGCATAAAACATAAAGTCGTAGCCATGAAACATCTTGGTTAGGAAATTAAATTGGTAAAAACATGTTCATACAATAGCATTTTGCTAGGAACATACTTTGCCTACCGATCGCGCCCCCCCCCCCCCTTATTACTGGGTTTTAAAGTAAAACACAGAAAATGAATTTTCTTTCTTAATACGTATAAAGGTTGAAATTAACATGATTGAACAGGAGAATTCATAAAACATAGTATACACGGCACAAGCCTAGCAGACATGAAAATAGTTTTGGTATTTTTCTAAATGAATTTTTGCATATAGCAAGGCGAAAAAATTAGCCTTGAAAGCGTGATCATTCTAGCTAAGATGAAAGTAATAACATTGACATTCAACACTGATTTCAAATTAATAATAGTAGTTCAAAATGGGTGATTTGAAACTAAATTTGAATTTATGCCTGTACCGGCCGGTGGTTGGAAAAAAATTAGTAAGAGCATAAAAAGTGGTACCAAAAAGAATTTGGGTTCAAATTAACAGAGAAATTGTAATGCACTATTCATTTTGAGAGAAATAATTTTTTTTTTTGTATAAATCAACTACCAGATTCAAAGTAAGACCATATTGGGTCGAGGATAATAAAAATAATTAGACTTTTTTTTGCCCTTAAGTTTTAAAACCATATTATTGCATTTTGAGAAACATAATATTTTAGCAAATAAATATTAACTTACCCCTTGGTATGGTGACACAGAAGGGACAATTGAGGAAACAGGGCAGCCGGCTCTTGTGGCATTCCTCATCAGACATGGTCAATGACGAGGAAGAGCTGGTGGATGCTCCGTCATTGATTTGAAATGAGCCTCCGGAGGTTGATGAGAAACTAGTCGGTACTCTGTAGATTGGGTCGAGTGGAGACCCATTCCGCCGGAAGTGGGGAGGAATGAGTTGCAGCAAGGGTAGCAGAGGCAGTTGGTCATCTGGAATCGGTGCTGGGGGCACATTGGCTGGTTGTATGGAATTGGAAGCAGACGCACTGGTGATGGTGACCAATTAACCGGTCCTATATGGGGCCACGGGAGGAAGGTTGTGGTGTTCCTCCACGTGGGATGCTCTTAGTTGGTAGGCTTCAAAACTTTCACCATCAAGGAAAAAAGGTAGAAACAGGGTTCGTACCAGTGCTTACAAACCTTACAAGTCCTTATTTTTCATTTTACCATTTGTAAGGCCTTACAAGTCCTTAAAAAATTGAAAATGCAACACTTAGTCCTTGCAAGTCCTTCTTTTAATTTCCCTAGCAATTGAAAAAAGCCTCTGCTGACTGTTTTTGTTTATACATCGTTTCAAATTTATTGTCTTAAAATCAGTTGGGTGCTGAACTCCTAACTTCTTCACAGCTGCACTCATAAAGTGTTTGGCTGTTTCATTCAGAAATCTTGGAAACCGTTACATTGCAGTGTGAAAAGTTAATATTGCATATACAGTACCTATCAAGCTCTCGTTGTAATCCTTTTAATATGAAGTTTTGTTCAGGTTAGCTCGTCTTAGTTTTTCACGGCAGTGTTTGCAGTCAGCCCAAGTCATTAATTGGATGTTACAGTAAGGACGTTTTGTCCAGCCAAGATTACCAAAGTGTTTGACATGGCAGAGTATAAAGTGCGTATTACTTATGTACTGAATTTGGTGCTGCTTTGTTAGAAGGCATATTTAAGTGGGCAAGCTTGCCAGTCTGATTCAATGCACCGTCTATTTTTGTTCGCGAATGGTGTGAGTATTTTTTTTTTTTTTTGTCTTAAGAGGGACTGGAAACAGTGCCAAGAGCAAACGTCTGTGGCCACCGTTTCGGGACTCTTGTATCGTTATCTGGGAATAACTTGAAATTGTAGACAATTTTCAATTTAACGCAACCAAAAATAACTATACAAAATTAGACCTATAATGGTGACAAACAAAATTGGAACAAAATTTTGCACAAGTGGGCAGCAGAACTTTCCACCGGTGTCTGGTGTGCTTGACACTTGGTACTTAAAAGTCCTTACAATTCCTTGAAAAAAGCCCTTACAAGTACTTCAAATCCATTCAGCCAAAATGGTATGAACCCTGTAGAAAGAAACCAGTCCGCATATGAGTACAGAGGTCACCATTACCCAAATGACACAAATAAAAATGTGCGGATAAACGCATTATGCGTGATACAGTTCCTTCCGGGGCGTTCTGTAGTATGCGACAGGAGACTAGTATAATTCCTTGGAAAATGTTCCGAGTTACATATGATTCAGAATTTTCACCTGGATACAGGGAACTTAGAGGTGGAAACCCCGGGATCTGGTGAGGGCAAGGAAAACCAGATGATTCTCGTAAACAGTGCTGTAGATGGTGTACAGTCATGGTGAAGAGCAGGGAAAAGCGCATCAACAACGCATAATGATGTCGCAGATCAGCGGCAGCCCAGGCGAAGCCGTTTCGTCGGTCCCGTCCAGATACGTAGCACGGCTGGGGTGCAATGCGGCGAGGCGGACGGCATTCTCGGGGCATGGCGAAATCGGGGTTTGGAAATAAGGCACGAGCAAAAGCAGATACACGATCGGAATAAAGAAGTTCTCGAGAATGAGGGACTTTTTAAACAGTCGAAAATTGTATGGTTCGAGAGCTGACCTACTAGGCTAACCAATTGAACTTGAGGTCAAGTGTGACGTCAAAAATAGGGGTGCCATACTGTCTAGTTCCATTTCCAGCCCACCCCCACTTGTTGACAAAAATGGGTGCCCATTGTCCAGATTGACCTTACGTTTTGAGACCAAGAAGGGCGATACCATCTTTTGAAAGGCACCTGTCTATATTAGCGGCAAACCTTTGCTTTCTCAGTGATGAGATGGGGTTAAGCTGCTCCCCCTTCAAAGAGGAGGGGTAGGTGGATGCTCGTGAAGGATGCATTGGACTGGAAAGTGGGTCAGTTTTAGGACATGGTTGACCACAAAATCTATTTTAAGTACGAGACAGTGGAAATTTTGCCTAACCAAAAAGTGTGGGAAAATGAATAAAAACACAAAAAACATGAAATTGAGTAATAAAAGTTTATTCACATATGTACAAGTTGAAAATAGTAAATTGAAGGGTTATACTGGCAATCATGTTAATAAAATTAAATTTATTTCCACAGGAAGAGATAAATGATTGTGTTGAAAATGAATTAATGCTCTCTTCCTTTTCTTTTTCATTATGAGCGTTCCAGAGGAAGTGTGGTAAGAGTGAAACGGGAAATGAAAAGAAAGATGGTGGAAAGTGTTGGCAGAAATGGACTGATGTGGATGGCCAAAATCCAGAATAAATGAAACCAAAAGGCATAATGGATGATGATAGCAGAAGTTGGAGCCATGATTAAAAGATGAGTATTACGGGAAATTGAATTAAGTACAGGATGAAACTTTCTGGGGACACAAACAACATCTGCAATCCCTCCCTTCCCACCCCTCCACAAGTGAGGGCAAGATGCCGTTTCCGTAGCTTTGAAATACTACGAAGATTAAATTCGTCTTAAATGATGGTTGGATTAAGGTTAGTTGACTTAAACGTCACTTTGACACACGAACGAAGGATTTTGGTTCTCAGTTGCCTGATACCCTGCTAGCAGTCTGGGATATATTGGACTTGATAGTTTTGGCTAGCTGTCTGATGTAACATCAGACAAATATTTTTGTACAAGGCAGGACTGACACAAGGTCAGAGATCTGAGGGTTAAGAGGTAGTCTGAATAATCCTTCCTCCTGGAATTGTTAGTCACTTAAATGTACACCTGACAATTAGTTCTTTACATATCACATGACATTACATAAAGAAGATTGGTAAGAAATTATAAACACAGGAAATTCTCTTCTCTCTTACTCTAAAGTTTAATAATATATACACAGTAGGAGGGTTGGATAGATGTTAGGTTAGACTCGTTGTTCAATTTCTGAGACTAATTAGAGATTGAACGGTCTGTTCACGACCATACGAGAAAATAGGATCCGCCCCTTATGAATACACCAGATAAGATTGGGTATTGAAAGGGATCACAGTAAGATTTGTGGAAACTCCAATTAGGCATGCAGTCTGTATTGCTACTGTGTGGAATTGCAGACGAAATCGTTATCAATTGCGGCTAGGGTTCCCTGGGATTGGAATACTATTTTTCTTCTGTTGCTCTAACACATTGATAAAAGCGTTATTCATGAAATGTATCATCCTGAATTTTCGTAATGTGCGCTACAAAATATCAGATAAGCTATGAATGAGATAAAAGTAAAAACTCATGGCAAAAACTCTGAAGTACATACGAGTTAACATGATAAGGCAACGTGGAAATTTTGGAAAAGTTGAAAGAATTCATGAGAAAATTTGAATTATTGTTGAAAAGTTAAAATAATTCATGTGAAAATTTGAATTATTGTTGGAAAAGTTGAAATAATTCATGCGAAAATTTGAATTTGTTAAAGGAATTCATGAAAAGAAATGAATCAGGATGGAAAACTGGAAAATTTACAAGCCAGTATAGAAAGAAATTGTGAAAACATGGCACAAAACGAGAAGACAGGACGAATCAGAAATGATTTCCGGTAAACTATATTGTTGTTCATTATACTCCTTGTATGACAGGAAAAATGTTTCTACATGAAAGAAATAAAGGAGAGTGATTTTAATTCGGTAAGGGATAACCGAAAGAAAAATTCACAAGCAAAGATACACAGCAAGTTTACATTTGAATACAAGAGAAGACGGCAAATACGACAAAATGGTTATTGTCTAAAGAAATCAGTGTTTTGCCGTTCTTTTTCTCTTTCAGGAAGTATTCATGGCAATGTGTATGTCAATTGTTGTGGTTATTGAAGTAATAATAAGAAACAGAAAATAAATCGTAAAAGTGATGGAAATAATGTAATGAAAAGTGAAATCATACATAAAATGCAATATGAAGGAAATATGCGATAAATAATAGGAAATTGCATGACATATGACATAGAAATGATACAAATTGTGACGCAATGGAAGTTGCATGAAATTGGAATATAATTTTTTTGCACAGATGATATTGATTCTAAATTTGCTTATGTTGAAATATAGTCATTATATAAAATGCATGAAATTCACTTGAATAAGGAATGTGAATACGTGATTATAAGAATGTGAGAACATTGAAAGTAAGTTGAAACTAAAATTTTGAATACAATGAAAGGGTTGATGCCACAGTTCGAGTAATTAGTCACGGACTATAGGCTTGTTAGAAAATTTGGTTGTTAGAACAAAAGTTACGTCACATAATAATGCGCACAAACCATGAGTATTCGCATGAGTATTTCTGTTTACCGGTTCTTTAGGCAAATTAATCGAGAGCCGCGGTGGTTTGAGCAAATAATTATGTGATGGTTTTCTGAATCAGAAACAAGTTAAAATGGGGAAGCAAAGAATCCTTAAAAAGGATACTATACTTCTGAATGGTAAGGGATATTGTTATGATATTATATTTGCATAAATTAATATTCACATTAATTATAATATGATTATAGAGAGCTGTATATACTCATGCAGATATTCAACGTTAATATAAATAATCAAGTCAATGCATTAAAGGAACGATATTTATTTAAGGATATAAAATATTAAAAGCAAGGAATAATATAAACAAGTCCAGACAAGCCAAACTCATAGAGGTACGTCATCGAACCAGGTGTAAGATTGAGGCCAACAGAAAGCTATTAACATCGCGGTCTTTAGATAATTACAGGGACGGGTTAAAGTGAGTGACATATCAGAGTAAACAATCTTGCAGGTGGATCCTGGTTTTGACAGGTAATCCACTCCCACTATAATTATCTGGAGTAAAAGCAATTACTGGCGGCATACCTTTCGTACGTAAGTGACAGGGAGTAATTAGGCTATTAACACACAAAGGGGGACCAAGTCTATATAAGCAAAGCCGAGGAAAGAATAGGATCAGTTATCACCCATTGTGAGTTGCATCAGGTCGTCTCCTCCTACTTGGCACGTGACGGGAAAGGTGTTAAGGGCTTAGCCGTTACCGGGGATCGAGCTGCCGAAGGATTATAGCTAAGTACTTGTATCGAGTTATGATATAACAATCATTGATGTATTGTCTAGTAATAACGGACATCATAATAGAGTAGCGATAAGCGTCAGTTATCATTGTTTGGAATTATTAAGGATCTATTGTTGGTAATGGATTACTGAGTAATAGCTCTTGGTTTCAATCTTGACTACCGTATATGCATCAGCAATCTATTAACGGCATATCTAAATAAGTAAGAGCCATTTCAGATTGGATTGCCGTATGCTAGTAGCCGAATTAAATGAATAAGTAATCTATTTGGTGTCTACGAGTCTTTATTTTACAGATATATATGTGCATTTAGTATAAGCCATTCTGACATAATATGGGTTTCACACAGAAATAAGCCTATAACAAGTTATTAATATCATGTTTTTTACCATTTTTATAGATAGGTCTCAGAACTTGCTTTTTTAAGTTGTTAGGCCAAATTTCTGTATTTATAATTGCAGTAATCAGTTTACCATGAAAGTGTAAGTGTTTTTTGGTGTATGGAGAAAATGTTCAATTTGGAAACCGTCGTAGCCAAACAAAATTATATAGAATTCCTTTTATTTCATATTCCGTTGGTGGTGATATTGACATTGTGTTAACAATATTTAATTTTGATGTGTATAATTAAGTTTTCGTTCTAACTTTATTCCTTTTCACATTAATTACTTGTTGAATAAAAATTTTTTGAGAATTTTTGGCATAAATCTTTTGTCTTTGAAATGCAGTTTTAATATTCATTTCAACGCTCTCTTTATTTTTTCCATTACCAATTAAATCACTTAATTTCATTCAAATTTTTTTACTGTCATTTTTGTAGCTTGTAAAGAATTCATTATAAAATAAATTGTTTCGCTTTATTTATTTCCAATTTAACTTGCTGTTTGTAATTTGCATAATTTTTTTTAAGTTCAACATATAACAAAGATGGATTTTTTATTTTACACATTTTTGTCCAAAGCTTATTTTTTTCATTTATTAATTCTAATAATTCCTTGGTCACCCCTTCGTTTTTCCAGGTATGTTTTGCTGGTTTTGTTCCCCCAAATTACTTTATTAGTGTCGTACATTTTTGTAATTACTTCTTCAATTTTGTCGTACATAATATTTGGATCTTTAATATTATTTAAGCAAGTCCAGTCAACATTTTCAGGTTGCTTTTCAATACTATTATTATTATTATATTTACTGACATAGTCTGCCTTTACATTGTCTTTGTTTTGTTTATCTGTTATTTGATACCACAATTCAAATGCTATGTAATAATGAGCAGCTAACTTTTGTTTAATGACGAATGCATTACACATATCCCCTGATAACTTTGTATAAATAATATCAAGACTTGATTTCCTTAATTTAGTCAATCTAAATTCTTCTCTTGTGGGTGAATTAATTTGCTGACTGTAGCCAAAACTTGCTAGAAGATTTTCAAATTTCTCAACATCATATTTCTCATTTTTATCTTGAGTTTCAACTAATAAGTTGAAATTAAGGTCACCAATGATTATTCTGTTTACCTTGGTATTTTTCTCATCAGAGCCTAAATACAGTTTTTAAGTCTTTAATAAATTTATCACTAGTGGATGATGGCATTCTATACATTGACAATATGTTGTAGTGATAATCCTTATATACGAAAGTTATGTCACTCACTTTATTATTATTGAAGGAAATAGTTCTATAATTAACATGCTCAATTTATTTTTTTTCAAAAAAAAATATTTCTGTATTTATAATTGCAGTAATCAGTTTGACCATGAAAGTACAAGTGTTTTTTGGTGTATGGAGAAAATGTTCAATTTGGAAACCGTCATAGCCAAACAAAATTATATAGAATTCCTTTTATTCTTTGTTCTTTTCTACAGGTACCAAACTGTTCATAGCCATCTAAATGATAATTTATTAGTTCATCTTCTTTAATATTAACTTTTGTTAGTACCATACAATCCCAGTCAGTTTTACTATTTTCAATATCTACCTAAATAAATCCCAGTTTAATAGACACTGTTAACATGAATACCTTTTAAACTATCTCCTTCACAAGAGTTATCTTTTAGTTCTGTAATATTCTCAACAATTTCATTTATCCATTCTTCACTTTCCTCAATTTTATGGTTGTTGACCGCCATTACTTTGATTTATTCTTTTTGCCCGGTTTTCAAGATCTTTATCATTTTTAATCGTATGTATGTACTTCTCATTCTCATTTTAATGAATCTTACCTTCTTTAACCCAAATGTATTTAAACTCTTGTTGTAGTTGGCTTTTTTACCTTCCACAATAAGGTTTTGTAGTATGGCGTCAAATGTTCGCTGACGTAGTTTTTGTGTTGTTTTCATTTTGAAAGATGTCATCATTCGTTATTTGTCCTTTCCTTCTGGTTAACCATCTATCGCTGTCTATTCTGCTTCGAAACTGTACGGTTATTGTTTCTGGTTTTTGTTTGTTTTTTGTATGTAGCCTATGTGCTCTTTCTATTTGCATGTCTTTGAAGTTATCAAGTTGTAAACCCTCAGCCAGCCTGTGTATTGTGTCCCGCATGTCTTCATTTTTTTTCCGTGTCAACTCCGTATATCTCAATGTTTTTGTTTCTACTATACTGCTAACTCTCATTTTGGCACTTTTTATTTTATCAATTTTCACATTTAGCACTTCTGAGTCTTGTGTTCTTTCTGTCATTTTGCTTATTCTTTCTTCTAGTGTCTTCATTTTCGGTTTCATTATCTCGTTTTCCTTTTTTATTTCAGCATTTTCCTTCCTTCTATTATTTTTTCAAGTTTTGCTTCCATCTTGTCGTTTCTTTCGTGACTTTTTTTTTTTTAGTTCTTCATCCTCCTCTTGAGTCTTTTTTTCATCATTATCGTCACCAGTTGAGTTTTGTCTTTGCTTCCTACATCTTTTACAAGTCCACTCTTCTTTTTTTCCCTTCCCATGGCATTTAATGTAGTTACTGCTAGCCCAGCACACTTGTTGTGGTACTTGCCTTTACCAGGAGCCTATACGAAACAACTATTTGTTTTCTATAAGCTCCTGCCTTTACATATAGTGCACACTATAATTGCGCTGTCATTTGTTTGTATCGGATTTTCGCGTTCCTAACGCCATGACATTTTGCAGTTTATTTATGTGCTGGAACTAAGATGGAGTCCATCAGGAACAAAAATGGCGTCCATATGCTTCGTTCAACTTTTCAAATTTGTGCGCTCCAGACAAATAAAATTCTATGGTCAAAATGGTTGAAAAACGCAGTCACTTCATATGTTGGAAGGCAATAATTTCCTTAATAAAAAAAACTCACCGTTTCACAGTTAGGCTCAAAAGAATCCCTGAATGTTGATCCTCCTTCTTGTCAGTTGTAATCCATTAGATGCATAGTCAGTTTCACAAAAAAGCTAACTTCCGTGAGCTCCATTTTCACTTGCTGTGTCCGCCATTGATTTTTACATATATAATAACAAGAGTGCGATAGGTGGTTCTCACTCTTGATAATAATAATAATAATACACACAAAAAAAACAGCAGATCCAAAGACTCGTAGTAGTGTTAAGACGTAGGACTTGAGGTTAGGGATCGGCCGATATGACTTTTTACCGATACGATACGATACCGATGAAAGGTAAACCGATCCGATCCGATACGATACGATACCGATGCAGATGTCGATACCGATAATAATAACAAATCAAGACTAAAAGTTTATGTTTTGTACAAACAATGCAACTTCGGTTTCTGGTTTTGCTTGGGTTTCAACTGTTGAGATTATTCAAAAAGTTCTGTGCAGCAATAACAGCATTTTTACTCTTATTCTTACTTATGGCTTCAGTACATTCATTTTCTTAGTTAGATTTCAGTTGGTTGTTGTAAAACTTACAGCAGCAGAACCAACATGTGCCACATTTTTATTCCAAACTGAGCAAATGGCTTTGCTTTTGCTGCAGTTGGTGTCAGTTTTACAGGGAAGACGGTTGCATTTCTTGGCATAACAAATATCTGTATCGGAAGCCTTATAGTGGTCCGATACCGATATAGCAAAAATACCGATAAATACAGATAATACCGATACCGATATCAATATCGGACTATCCCTACTTGAGGTTTAGCTGTGTTAAACTTGACCACAGCAGCCTTCAAGAAGTTCAGAGTTCCAGCACTAACCGCATTTGCTGGAGTTGGGGGTGGACTTTATAATCACTAACTAAAAAGCCGCTGTTGGTCGGGAAAATGCACCCCAATCGGTGGGCAAACCACAAGAGACGGAAAAAAAAAGATCCTCTTAAAATTCCCACCCCATCCACCACCGTAAATTCCTAGAACCGCACCTGCTGTGAACCATATTTTAACCAAAAAGGAAAACCTGAAAAATTTCTACAAAACATAGACGGCAGATAAGATAAGACTCTCTAGCACCAAAAATTTTTTCAGGGTCCCGGGCTCTGCCTCCAGATCCCCTAGCTGATTTGGTTGGGCAGTAACACTTATAATTTGCTTCCTATGGATCTGTCCACATCCTAGGCGACAGACACAATAATCTCCTTGCTGCCCAAAGAAATAAGGACGCCTCCTCTTCTAGTACGCCTGTCGTTACTGTACAAACCACATAAAATCTTGGAAACCAGTAATATGTAGGGTCTTCATCACTAACCAGATATCAGGTTCTTCGGAGAGTGAGTAATAATTCGTTAAGTTCCATATCCTTATTTCTAACACCCTGAAAGTTAATTAGCATAGCCACCAAGTGCCTGTTGTCTAGCTAGGTTTTACAGTTGTCTCCCTCTTTATCTTCACAATACACCCATTCTGTATGGCCAGATCATTCCTCCTGATGTTCACCCTCTCTTGCAGTTGTCGACATAAGTTCCTCCCCTCCATGTACCTATCTGGTGAGATGCCAACTTGCTTGACCCCCAGTGAATTCTACTGTTTCATTAAATAAGCAAGTAAGTAAGTATTTATTTAGCGTACAACAAGGTACTTCAGAAAAAACAATAAATGAAAATAATAATAAAAAAAAACTACTTACAAAAAGAGTTCCTCTATGTAAAAAAATGCAGCACTACACAATTCGCGTTACAGAATAGACATTTAAACAGCTTCACTCCAGAATAAAAGTATTTTGCCGGCCCTTCTGCCTGGCCAGCTGAAAATTGTTTCTATTGCCCGGAGGATTACCTGTGTTTTTATTGCATTCTTCCCTGAAGGATGCATCTCTCGCTGAAGGATTCTTCAAATCATCGCTAGCCAGCTGCGCAACCCGGTCTGTGAATGCGCATGCGCTACCCCTCTAATAAAAGCTGCTCGACGATGCTCGCCTGCCATCTTTTTTACCCTCTCGTTCAGTCAGGTGGTGACACAAGAGGGGAGGTAGGGCCGGTACAGGTAATGTATGTTTCCTCCAGGCAATAGAAACAATTTTCAGCCGGCCAGGCAGGAGGGCCGGCAAAATATTCTTTCTATTGCCCTTCGGAAATTTAGATTACCTGTGTTTTTATTGCATTCAACAATAATCGTCAACTCTGGTGGAGGGGTCCACCTGATGGGTTGCCCTACGGTTGCGAGCTGGCTCCCCTAAAAAAATCGGAGATTTTCGCACTTTTTGAAAATATACGAGTTGTGGCTGTCGGAGTCGAGGATTGGATGGAGGGTTGAAGTTTATGATGAGTCTTGCTTCCGCTTCAGGACATCTGCTTCAAGACATCTGCTTCAAGACGTCGGATGTTTTCAGTGCTTAAGGGGGATTGGATGACACATCTGGCAGTGATTGTGGATCCTAGACAGTGTAATCCATTTTCTTGTTTTTGTCGTGTTCATGAGGAAAAACAGTTTGTGAGGGACTGTTTTAATTTCCTAAGATGCGGTTTCCAAGACGTATGAGACTGCGATGTTGAAGTGGGAGGTCTCGTCTGCCGATGTCGGAGATAGTTCATGTAATGATGTTTGATAGTCGTTTGTTGATGTCTCCGTTGGTGTTGTCGATGATAGTCTTGATCCATGAGGCGGACATCGTTGTAAATGTTACGCTGGGGAAAAAACTTGAGCGGCTAGGAAGAGTTGGTTTAAGACTCTTGCAAAATTCCAGAAGTTTTGTTGTTTGATTTGGAACCATAAGACATGTGTTGGTTAGAGAAGCCTTTCAGGTTCGACGGCAGTGATGCTCTTGGTGCGGGCTTGCCAGTTGATTGTGAAGGCTTGCAGCTTATTTGGTTTGACTTGGAGGTGGTTCTTTAACAGAGTTAAGATGTTGGAGGATCCACTGTTACGGCGATTCTGCGGTGCTTTCGATGGGGAACCTAGGGTGAACATGAGGTCCCTATCAGGTTCAAGCAGAGCGATCAGTCAAAAGATTGTTGCAGTGTTGGTGATGGGGTTCAGTGCTGTTCTGTGGAACTGGATCGTATAGTCCTGAATTCATTGGAAGGTCTGTTGTAAGTCTTGCAGAATAACCCTTTGTCATGTGAGAACTGGTGTTGATGGTGTGATTGGAGGAGGTGGGTGCTGTTTGTTTTGGAATACTAGTTCCAGACAAGTTGTTAGAGGCTTGTAGTGAAGCTTGCGTCTTCACGTATGACGTGATTGTTAGTTAATGTGAGACTAGACGGCAACGTTCGTCTTGCTCTTGTGTTTGATGCGTGAGTTGGTGACGTTTGAGGTCGGTTGATTGAGGCCAGCCGACTCAGTTGGTCATGATGACGTGAGTGTTAGACATGGATGACGATTGTCTTGGTCTTCAGAATGATGTGTGATTTGTGGTGCCGATGGAGACAAGCTGTCCGTTTTGGGCCGCGATAGCTTCAGGCTCCCGTCGTTGGGTGTGTGTTTGTCAGGAACCGTGTAAACAATGATGGTTGTCTTGATCTTAGGTTGATGTGATATTTGTAAATCATGGTTAAGACAAGTCGTCCGGGACAAGTTGTCTGATTCTTGGCTTCAGTTGTTTGAAACTTCCGTCATAACGTGGGTTTGAGTCACGAAAGAGGTGAGATGACGACGACCGATTTGATCTTCAGATTGATGTGTGATTCGTGGATCATGGTCGAGACAAGTTGTCTGGGACAAGCTGTCCGCTTCTTGGCTTCAATTGCTTGAAAATTCATTCATAACGTGAGAGTAAGTCACGAATGAGATGATATGATGATCGTTATGATTTTCAGGATGAAGCATGACTTCTGCATCATGGCTGGGAGAAGTAGTCTGGGACAAGTTGTCACGTCCTTGTAAAATCATCCCTTGCATTGATGTGGGTGTGTTCTGAATTGGGCTGAACTGTACGAGATAAATCGTAGTTACAGTTTTATTGAGACGAGAAGATTTTGTGTTGCGCCTGTCTTGTTCTTCTGCTTGCTTTGAAGAATAGTGATTTTCAGTCCAGCTGTTGGTTGTCTAACGTTTTTTTTTTTTTTTTTGGTGCTTGAAGCTTTCCACGTGACATGAGTGTTTTTCAGAAAGAAAACGTTTGTCATGGAGTGGCTTGAGTTGGCTTGGCTTTGCTTGGTTTGCCATGGTTTGGCTTGGCTTGGCTTGGGTTGGTTTCTCTCTTTTTTTTTTGGAATGACCCAATAAGATGACGGTTGTCTTCGTCTCAGGTTGTTGCGTGATTCGTTGATCATGGTGGGGAGTGGCAGTCCGATTCTTATCCTTAGTTGCTTGGAGATTTCCTCGTCACGTTAGTGTAACAGCACGAGTGAGGCGAGGCGATGATGGGTGTCTTGATCTTGGATGACGACAGAGAGAAGCTGTCTTGGGACAAGTTGCTTGCTTTAATTGCTTGAAAACTTCGCTCTTAATGTGAATGAGATGAGATGATCGTGGTACTGGTTTTCAGGTTGATGAGTAATCTTTGGATCACGGATGAAAACGAGCTGTTTAGGGGCGTGCAGTCTGCTTCTTGGTTTCAGTTGCTTGAGACTTCACTCACAGCATGAGCCTTAGTTACGAACGAGACGAGACAACGATGATCGTGTTGATCTTCAGGTGGAGAAGACAAGATGTCCTTGATAAGCTATCTGATTCTTGGTCTTAATCATTTGAAACTTTACTCATTACATGAGTGTAAGTTACAAACGGGACGAGATGACGACGGACGTCTTGACTTTGAATTCATGTGTGAGTAGTGGATCATGGTCGGGACAAGCTGTCTGGCTTTTACTCTTGAAATTTTAGTCATTACGTGAGTGAGAGTCACGAACGAGACGAGACGACGACGATCGTCTTGATCTTCCGGTGGTGAAGACGAGCTGTCCTCGATAAACTCTCAGATGCTAGGTTTTAAACGTTTGAAAACTTTACTCATGACATGAGTGTAAGTTACAAACGGGACGAGATGAGACGACGAACGTCTTGACTTTGAATTCACGCGTGAGAAGTGGATGATGGACGAGACAAGCTGTCCGATTCGTGGCTTCTGTCCCTTGAAATTACAGTCATAACGTGAATGCGAGTTCCAAATGAGACATGGTGGTGACGGCCATCTTGACTTTTAGCTTCATGCATGAGTTGAGGATGAGGTTCGGGACAAGCTGTTTTGATTCTTGGCTTAGGTTTGCTTGCTTGCTTGATTGGTTGTTTGTTTGCTTATTTCTTTGCATGTTTGCTTCCTCATATGCTTGCTTGATTACTTAGTTGTTTGCATGTCTGTTTACTTGCTTGCTTGTTTTCCTGCATGTTTGTTTGCTTGTTTGTTCTCTTGCTTGTGTAGACGTTGGACGTTGCGTGAGTGTTAGTCATGTGTTAGACCAGGTGC
>JAHWFP010022013.1:2177-13658 GCA_023313725.1 Lithobius niger | reverse complement strand
TAGGCTCAACAATCACTCCGTTGATACATAGGCCCAATAATCATGCTGCGCTAAACTCGGTTGATACATAGGCCTAATAATCATGCTGCGCTAAACTCGGTTGATACATCGCATTAGGCCCAATAATCACTCCATTGATACATCACGTTAGGCCCAACAATCACTCCGTTGATACATAGGCCCGATAATCATGCTGCACTGAACTCTGTTGATACATCGCGTTAGGCCCAACAATCATTTCCTTTGATACATCGCGTTAGGCCTAATACTCATGTCGCACTGAACTCCGTTGATGTATCGTGTTAGGCCCGGTACCCTTATTGCGTTGAACTCCGTTGATGAATCCCATTAGGCCCAATAATCACGTTGCGCTGAAATCCGTTGATACATCGAGTTAGGCCAAAATCATGCTGTGCTGAACTCCGTTAATACATCGTTACGTCCTTCAATAACATCATTACATCTTGAAGTCTTTTTACAACTACCCAATCACTTGTTTCCGACTCTGTTCACCACCTTTCTCAGGCCAATTCTTGAATATTGTTCATAAGTCAGTGGACCTTGCTATTCTTCTTTTCTTAATCGGCTTGAATCCTGGCAGCATCCATTGACGAAATGGTCCAGACCCCTTAGACATCTGTCCTACGATGAACGCTTTAAGCTCTTAAACTTTCCGACAACCATCAAAAGATTAAAACTCGGCGACCTGATCCTCGCTTCCCAAATCATCGCATTGAATTCAACCTTTCTCACTTCTTATGTTTTTTCCTCTACTCGGACTAGAGGCCATGCCTAATTGCCTATGGACTGCTTGGTTCCAAATCCTCGCACAATAAAAAGGCATCATTCGTCACTGAAAGAGCCGTTTCCTTATGGAACTCCCTCCCTACTTCTGATGTTTCGGCAACTTCTGTCAACTCACTCGAGCCTCGCCTTGATAACATTCTAAAGCATCACTGGTTTTTTTTCTCTTTCTTTTCCTGGTTTTGGTGGGGTGGTGCTTTCGTTTTACCCTTTGACTCGGTGCCGTCTTTTTTCTATTCTATTCGATTCTATTAATAATTAATGGTCGAAACCTGGTTGAAACTATTAACGTGCAGACAATTTAATAAATACGTCAACAACCAATCTGCACGCCTGTTTTCTTTTTAATGAAATTTTCCTCGTTTTAATTTGGAAAGGTCGAGGTGTTTTAGTGGCGGCCAAGGCCAAAGCCTCCTTCCTCGTTTTGCACAGTAGTCCAGTGTGGTGGCCGCCCGCAAGCGTGTAAAAATCAAAAGATGCAACAGTCTGCTGAGTAGTCCTACCTTTTTGGATAGCCACGGGTCAGGTGGAACGCCATTTGACTAAGAGAATGGAAAGGATTTCACCCTCGTGCAAGGTCGAGGGAGAAGAAGAAGACTTGTTTTGTTTAGCTCGCGCTAAAAGAAATGCCGGAAGCACTCCGGAATAGCTGAAAGTAGCTTCATGACAGATGATGCGTCTAAAACGTACGCCATTCTTCCCCTTCAAAGTCTAAGTGTTCGGTAGCTTTATGGGCGGTGAACTTTTATCGTCGGGATTGATGACGATGAGTAGTTGGGGGTCAAGGGAGACAAAAAAATAAGAAAGTAGCCTAAGTAATTAGGAATTAAGTACGTCCCCCCCCGCTGTCATCATCGGTCATTGAAAACAGCATTATTCTGACAACTTCGAAAAGTTGGGTTAGGCTACGTATTTTTAAAACCCGTTCGACCCTAGGCCACCGGACGCCACAGGTAAATTTACTAGCTGTTAATCCATCAAAAGAACTGGAATTTTCAACCCGCATTGCTCCGTCAGGCACTTGCGAAAAGTACGTTTTTTTTTTTTGGTACGTTAGCGAAGCTTTATTTCGTGAGTCGCGTAACGTTTAGAGGACACTCGAAGGGATTAGTACATTACCTTTCAATCCTCATAACCTTGTCTTTGCGTTGGAGTGGGGTTACAGGGTCGAGCGTTTGATCCTTGTGCAACACAAGTAGGAAGTTGCTGTTTTAAGCTATGTGCTGCGACTGATCCCTTCCCCTTGTAGCTCTCTCACTGTTGCCAGATGCCGGAAAGCATTTGCCCCCAAAATCACGGCGCTGCCACCCGAGACAGTCCCTAAAAATTGTTTTTTCAAAATTTCTACTTAGAGAAAAAAAAAAGTTTTCCCGTAAAAAAATCACAAAACTGTACAAAAATACAAATAAAAATAAATACCAGAAAAAAAAATCTGTAGTAGCTCCATCGTTACATGCACATTACTCCTAAGGCAAAACTGAAAGAAACTCTTGAAAGTGAAACTTGGTTTCTAGTCGTCGGCACGAAAATTTCTACTACCTCTAAATAATAATAATAATAAAAATAATTTGTTGCTGGAGCAACAGGACTGGCAAGGACCTGGAGGTCGCTGACTGCCAGCCTAATTTTAATTGCATTCCGTTCCTGGATGCTCCTTATCACTCTTGAGGTTTTTCGGTCTCTAGATATGGTCAATGCGCAACCCCACTGTGCATGCGTCACGCGCAGCCCTCCTATAAAAGCAGAGGGCCCGGGCATGGTGGCCATCTATTTTCCTCAAGCTCCTGTCGAAGATGGTCGCTTCTTACATCTCTCGCAACTTTCGCCTGCAGATCTTTCGTCCTTCGCCTCAAGATCTCTCGTCGGCAAGAAAAGAATTCTCGTTGAAGAAGTCTCAAGAACTTCCGTCGTTCTTTCGTCAACAGTCGTCCTCAACAATGCATACCAAAGTCGCACTGCCTACGAGACGCACTGACAAACGCCCATTGAATCTTTCGTCTTTCGCCAGCACCTTCGCCAAGGCAGATCTTTCAACTGAACACTTCCAAGATGATGTCCCATCATCTTTCGATCTTCGCTCAAATCTTTCGTCGAAAGATATCTTCATGGATCGACTAAATTCGACGGCAATTAGTGTTCCTCCCGTTTCATTAAGCCTGCCGTCCTCCACCACCTGCAACCTTGCCGTGGATCATCTAATGTTTTTCTGAAGAGCAACCATCGTTGTCTCCCGACCACAAAGGCCTCCCGGTTCTCTGCCACCCTATCCTCAGCCGGCCTCCTTGCCACTGCATCCAACACGAGGCAGCCGCCCACTTACCTCCGGTTCTCATACAGCTTGTGCATGTCAAGAAGCCTCACCCTGAAGATCATCACGGCACTGCCCGTCAAAATCAAGCATCTGGCCCAACATTGGACTGTGCCCGCCACTCCAATTCGTCTGTGGATGTATGTCACTTAGAGGTCCCTCATCCAGCCGATCTTTAGCGAAATTCCCTCGTCCTGCAGACCGATTGTCAGATCCTCTCGCCCTGAAGAGCTCTAGTTCACGCATTCTGCCTGGCATCTCTCGTCGAAGATCTCTCGTTCTGAGGAATTTTCGATGCAAGCTCGTCTTTTCAAGAACCTTCGTAGAAAGCATCTCGCACTAAAGAACTTTCGTCAAAAGTCTGTCGCCTCATGTACCTTCGTTGAAAGCCCATCACCTAAAGAACTTTCGTTGTAAGCCCACCGTCTCAAAAACCTTCGTCGAAAGCCTCTCACACTAAAGAACTTTCGTCGAAAGTCTCTTGCTCAGAATTGCGCTCCTGCATCTCTCGTTGAAAGTCTCTCGCTCTGAAAATTTTTTGTTGCAAGTCTAACGCTCAGAAGAGGTCAAGCCCTTGCATCTCTCGTCGAACATCTCTCGTCCTGGAGATCTTTCATCAAAAGTCTCTCGCCCAGAAGTACTCACACCAATACGTTGCGCCCTTGCATCTCTCGTCAAAAGTCTCTCGCTCCGAAGATCTTTTGTCGTCTCTCGCCAGAAGAGCTCACGCTGATACGTTGCGCCTTTACACCTCTTGACGAAAGACTCTCGTCCTAAAGATCTTTCGTCGAAAGTCTCTCGCTCTGAGGAGCACTCACCATTGTCTCACGCCCAAGCATCTCTCGTAGAAAGCGTCGAAAGTCTGTCGCCTTTGTGATCATTTATCAAAAGTCTCTTGACCCGCTGTATCTCACCCATCATCGCCCGCAGCTTCCCCATTGACGCCATCAACTCCGTCTGAAGCTCAAGCCAATCAACACCATCCTGACGCATTGGATTGCTGTTATCGTCCACCTGTAGTTATCTCTTGGAGCTTCTCATCATGTCATCAGATAACTAATCCTCACCACCGCTCCCCAGTTTCCAATCCTTCCTGGAAAAAGAGCTTTCACCTGAAAAAAGAGCTTTCAGCAGATGATTTTCGCCTGTGAGAAGATCTCACAATTACAAGGATATCTTATGACTAAGAAGATCTTTCACCTGAAGGAAACCCTTCCTCAGAACGAAGATCTTCACCTGGACGAAGAGCAATCACTCCAACAAGAACTTTCACTCGAAAGAAAGTTAGACCGTTTCTCCTCTCAGCTTGCTTCAGCCTCACCCTTCCATGGGACAACCACACAAGCTCTCCAACACAACGGGAACGATATTCCCCAACGATGATTTTCACGCATCATGACATAACCTTGGAGACAGCCTACTCCACGCCAACTACTTCAAGCATCGCCATGACAACTGCTTCAAGCTTTTCCCTCCCCGGCCTGCTCTCACCAGACTGCCACCCGACGAACGTCGTCAGAAGCTCAATCGGACCGCCAACCATCGCTACCGCCATTCAAGCCTCTTGTTACCAATGACTTCTATTCGGCTACTGACCCTCCCATGACTGTCTGCCGTCCCTTCAACTGCCTTCTGTTTTCCGCTGACAAAAATTCTCCGCTCAATCAACCCCACGACTGGGATTCGCTCACCATTGTTGCAGCTCTCCGCCGCCACCTTCATCCTTCTTGGCTTCTGTCCCTCGCCAACAATTGCTGCTGCACTCCCAGACCTCTGTCATTCTCTGCCAGCAAGGTCCTCACCAGCATAATTACAGCCTTATACCTACATTCTTCTGCCAGCTGGGACCTCTCATCCTCCGCAAGAGCTTTGCACAACCTTTCCCACCGCTGCCAGCTGCCTCTTGACACACTTCGTGGCAGCCTATTTGGACCTCAGTCAACTTGCACTCGTTCAACCCTTCGTTTGTCTTGAAGAAACCATCACTGTTCTCTCCGTCGGATGTGATCATTGCCTGACTGTAGATCTGTTACACACATCCTACGCCAATGGAAATAGTTCGTCTAAACAAAAGATCCTAGGCTCACATACCCCGTCAAATGATGATCTTTTGCCGAATAATTTCCAGCCAAACTGGACTTCTCCCTTCTCATACCGGCTTCCCCTTGAACTCAACGGTAATCCGACACCAGTCTTCTGCCCGAAGACGCAACAATCGTGGCCAAACCTCTCCTTTGACACCACGATTTCATTCGTCCTCAGTTACACCGAAAGTCTCCACAGCATCCCCACTGCCTTATGGTCAACATCATCCATTGTCATGTCTTTCAACCTCGTCATCACCCTCACCACCGCCTTGGTGATAACACGTGACATGGGAAGAATACAACTATAACTCGGCCAACAACCACTGGATCATCCTCCGTCCTCATCACGTCGATCCTCTCATCCTTCAGCCATAACCAAAGCAACTCGGCATTGACCCACCAATGTATTGCATCAACGCATGAACTATGCCGTCAGGGGTCATGTTGTTCAACCATACTTACGGCCCCGGGATCTCTGTCATCCTCAGCTCATCATCAGCCCCTCGTTTTCAACCATAAAAGCCTTCGACCATAGCTCCGTCAACCCACCAACAAAAATTCACTAACAAGACCATGAATTCAACCAGGAAAACAACATAACAACGAAGTGTCAACTTTCATCAACACGACACTAGCCACACACACCACCAGTCACCAACGCCAACCATTTTCGTGCAGGTCGATAATCTCTCCAATCCACTCCATATTCACCACTAGCCATCCGAAACTCTTCAGGACTAGCCAGCCACCTACCTGGCCAAGAAACACACAGCTACCCAAAGCTCGTCATGAATCGCTGCAACGTCTCACCGACATGTCAACCTCACCAAATCCATCTGGAACCTGTTCTCACAGGAAGGGGCACTATCCTCACACACTTGAAGCTGATGCTCCTTCATGATCAACATCTCGGAGCAACGTGGAAATCTCGCCAACAGCGACACAGGTCTAAATTCAGAATTCAGGACACTGTCTATTTCCCTGACATGCCACTTCCATCGACTACACCTGATTGAAAACAAAATCCTTTGCCATCCACTTCTTATAACAGTCAAGACATGAATAAACTGACCACACCAACCGGATCTCCTCGTCACGCCACATGAGTCTAAAGTCATCCTTAATTTCCACAAAACTCATCCATCTGAGACCACGTCTAAACTCTGAACCAAGACGCAAAGATCCCCCTATAATCCCGAAGCCAATCATCATTCATGCACTTCCGAAATCATGGGCAACAAACCTAATAAACACTCAATCCTGTTCTACCTTACACTTACAACAGATGAGTGTCGAAGAGGCTGAATCTTTTTCATTCCATTCCGCAAAAGGAACCAGAACTCAGGGCTCTAGAGACTTCTTGGGCACTCCTCACCAAAGTCTCCACAACAAAAACCCTCCATGCAACATCACGAACAAGCCATTTGCCTTTACAAGCAACAACCTCTACGACATGTCAAGACAAGTTATGGAGCTACACTGTCTGCAGAGCTCATTGTCATCAGCCAAATGTGTAATCCAACCCCCCTTAAGCACTTAATAACAGAAACGAACACCTCCAGAAGACCGAGGCAAGACCCAATGGCAAGACACAATGGTTTCTGTTCATTCTCAACACAGTGCGAAGTTTGTTAAACTTTTTGGGGGAGCCAGTCCACAACCCGGGGTAACTCGTCATGATGGTGCCCACCACCAATACTGACGAGGTCAACTATAAATGCAATTGAATTTATGGGTAGTAGAAATTTTTGTGCCGACAACAAAAATTTTTCCCAGGTCAGAATTAGTTTCTATCGTCTTCCCGAAAATTTATACTACCTGTAAATACCCACCCTACCTCCCCTCTTGAGTCACCATCATGGTTGACATATCGAGAGTAAAAGAGATGGCCACCACGCCTGGGCCGTCTGCTTTTATAGGAGGGCTGCAGTGGGGTTGGTCACTGGTCGTATCTAGAGAGCGAAAAACCTCAAGAGTGATAAGGAGCATCCAGGAACTGAATGGAATTAAATTTACAGGTAGTATAAATTTTCGGTAAGACGATAGAAACTAATTTTGACCTGGGAAAAATTAGGGTTAGTGTTTTTTTTATCTTCTAATTTGCGAATCGCAAATCGTACATTATAAACCAAAGTCTCATAGCAGAAACGAAGACTACCCCCTAAAATGAAAACTAGCGAATGTGTTAATTCTTTGGCTAGAAGTTGAAACTGGTTACTTTTCACACGGTACGGATTACTCAAGCCAAAGCGATAAACTGGGAGTGGGGAGGAGGATCTGAACGCCAAATGCCCGTGTGTGGGACAGTGCGTCTGTTAGCCCTGCTCTTAAAAAAAATAAAACAAGAGATTGGAAGGGTAGTGAGGGGTGGGGGCAATAAGTCTGGTACCATTAAGCATATGATTACACATTAACTGAACCATACATGGCAAGTTTTTTTGGTAGGATAGGAGCCTATTATATATATAGATGATGGTAGAGATGGGCCGTTATAAAAACGGGCGGTGGAGAACAACTCTAAGCCCACATTAGGGAGGGGAAGCGGAAAGTCAGTATGGTAATGGAAGTAGCACTAAACCTTTTCCCTCACCAGCTTTCTACTTGCCCACCCTAACTGGGGGGCCAGAGTTGGTTTCTCCCGCTCTTTCTTATAATGGTCCAGCATGAGCTTAACCAGATAGAGACAAACGGTTTTCGCCTTTAGATTCAGCGCCCAAAATCAGTTCAAAGGAATAAAAAAAATCGGAAGTATGAAGCGGAAGTGGCTCGAAAGTGGCCGGAAGTGGCTGCCAAGTGAGCCCATCATCTATGGACCGGTAGAGACAAACGGTTTTGCACCATTAGCTTCAGCGTCCAAAAATTAGTTAAAATGAATAAAAATAACCCCGCAAGAATGAAGCGAGTGGCCCGAAGCGGCTAATGGCCTAAGTGTACAGAAGACCGCTTGTAAAGAGGCAGTCACTGGTTGTTTTGTAGTATACGAACACTTGCCAAGTTGGCCTCTGTTCCCTGTGGGTCAGAGCCTTATCGTTCCTACAGTACTAAATCTTTATATGCTCCTGTAAATAGATAGATTTTCGCGAGTGACCTTAGGACTTCAGAAAAAATAAAGTACTTTTAAGCGAAGAACAACATTGGAGCCAACATTGCAGGGTACAGTTAGTGTACGTTTCTTTAATATACCTTAAACTAATACGGCCACAAAAATGGGCTTCAGGTCAGGTCTTGAGTTAACTGATATAGGTTCATAGTAAACCCTTAATTTCCTTAATTAATAAACAAAAACGGACTGTTAAATGTTTAGAATTAGGGTCTAAAAGTCAAAACGTAGAAGGAACACCGAGATGTACGAGAAGCTTTGGCAGTCAGATAGGGTATTTTTTGGGGGGGTATTTTTATCTATTCCCCAAAAATCTAGAGCTGGGACTGCTATCGAAAAACGGCGTTCTCTACCTTGCTGATTTAAAATCGAACCATCGTAAAATTTCATCCCGGATCCGCCACAGCCAGTAGGATCTTCATGGTGTCACGTGTAACCTCATCTAATCAAGGCAATTCCGATGCAAACTCCGCTGTATGACCTTCAGCAGCAGAGGGAAATTTCATTAACTTTTATTTTAATACTGGTAAAAAAAATGGTGTTTCCAGAAGTTGTAATTTTGAATTTTTATTACATTTGCTTTTGTGGTAGATCGTATGGTTTATGCCCAGATAAATACATGCCCGGACAGGTTCCTTGTCTTTTATTACTTATACCTTTTTTTCTAACCTTTCTTTAAACTAATTTAATGTGAACAGCCATTAAATTTGGCAGACGTCGGTTCATTGCTTCTTCCCGAAGTTTTAGCCGTTTTCTCCCTTTAGTTTAGACTCAAGGATTGTAGGTCAAATTCGTCAACGCTGTGGCTACAGATAAACTGGCAAGAGGCCGCAGGGTCGGAATGAGGGGGGATGGGCAGTAGGGATCGTCTAATGGGGTAATTGTCTGATATCTGCCTAAATAAAAATCTGGAAAATGACCGAAACGGAATATCGTATAAAGGATGGGAGTATAATGGATGTAACATAGCTGATAAACGTCCAACTGGACAATAACATAGCTGATAAACGTCTAACCGGACAATAACATAGCTGATAAACGTCCAACTAGACAATAACATAGCCGATAAACGTCCAACTGGACAATAACATAGCTGGTAAACGTCTAACCGGACAATAACATAGCCGATAAACGTCCAACTGGACAATAACATAGCTGATAAACGTCTAACCGGACAATAACATAGCTGATAAACGTCCAACTGGACAATAACATAGCTGATAAACGTTTATAACTGGACAATAACATAGCTGATAAACGTCCAACTGGACAATAACATAGCTGATAAACGTCTAACTGGACAATAACATAGCTGATAAACGTCTAACTGGACAATAACAGCTGATAAACGTCTAACTGGACAGTAACATAGCTGATAAACGTCTAACTGGACAATAACACAGCTGACAAACGTCTACTTAAAATGATTAGCTTATTTTATTAGTATATACAATGTTTTACGATCACAGCTTCCAGCTCATTTCGTTGTTTCACATCGGTGAGGAACGTTTGTCAATAATTTCGTTAATATTGACCGATTTTGACGCTCAAATAGGCTATTTTAACCGCGTTTTTTTGCTAGCTTTCCAATGGTGCAGACCACAACTCTCTAGCTGCAACCGTCCTAAAATGCTAAGAAACAAATTAATTTACATTTTTAAACAAAAATGGCCTCCAAATGGATAAGAAAATTTGCTGCTTATTACTAATTTTAACAAGACTAATGTTACAACATAAAATGCTTGTCTGTTGATTAATTAAGATCACATTTTCACGTCTTAACGGGTCATGAATCGTGCTGAAAATTTTTGAAATTTTTTTTTTATGTAAGGTCTTTTTTCTGGATGTGGCTTATTTATTATAGGCGAGACAATATATTATTTTAAATTCTTAAAAAATACAGTATTTGAAAGTGTTTAAATATTTTGAATAAATAAGAATTAGGAGAGTTTCATAATTTTTTTATCAACACTACACTAACTAGGCTAATTAACTACGTACATTTAGGCCTAGTAGCAGTAATATATACTAGCCTAAACGTGTATAGTTAATAGGCCTAAACTTGAAGCAGCTTGGCTTACATATTGAGAAATATTGCAATAATCGCAAATATCGTATATCAAAAGTACTGCAAAAATCGTGTAGTCGAAATTTCATTATCGCCAAAGCCTGCTCTGGTTAAACTATCAACATGAAGCTTTTACTGTTATCACTCCATTTTTGGAAACGTCAAGTCTTAGCATTCTTACAGCCGCGTAGACCACAGTGTGCTCAGCGGCCTTCTCCCTTAAAATAGTGAATTTATTTTTCTAGCTTAATTCCCCGTGAATGGTGAATGGAGATCGTGCCATATTATCAAAGAACGGTTACTTTTATGATTGATCATTTCGCGGTAGAGCGTCCACAGGCAAATTTCGTATGATCGAGGGCACGCTACCAGACTGAACCGTATACATCGGGCGCACATCTGGCAGGCCGCACTGGTACATCTGGCAGAACGCAGTCAGAACTACAGGTGGGGTTTGGGGGGGGGGGGGGGGACCCACTTCGCAGGGGAACGATAACATCCTACAGCCCTACCAATCAGAACTACCGGAATATACGAAAACACATTCTTGGTGATTCTGCATGTGCGCTCAATGCATGGGCGTCGATCCATGAAAATAACTGGGGGGGACGGGGACACATAGGCTGCGTGAAGTATAACGTATGTTTTATTTTTTAATAAAGTACAAAATATAAAAATTCAATTGTGACAACACATATAATGTAACACTTTACGATAAAAAGATTAGAAGTACCTTGCTGAAAATCACAGTCACATCAAACGAGAACACACTTTAAAATCGCACCGGGGCCCCGCGGCGCCCCCCCCGAAAGTCGGTCTGTTGCCATTGAGTACGCCACATTTTTTGAGATTTTGATTAGTAGGAAATTTAGATGGAGGAATGTGGCGGGATATATCATAGATGCACTCAAATAAAGAAAACGAATTATTGATATGGTGGGTGCATTATGTAAGTATAACTATTTCGTAAAATTATTATGTAAAAAAGCAGGCGAGTTGGCTCACTCAAAGTCAGCCAATCATGCACTAGTTTGGCCAGTTTGCTGGCGTGACGTGTCGCACGCATCCTATAGGAATATGCGATTACTAAAAAAAGGGGGGGGGGGGGTGTTTT
>JAHWFP010021995.1:0-12690 GCA_023313725.1 Lithobius niger | reverse complement strand
TCCGACGAGAGAGAAACGTATGTAGTAGTGGAATAGAACCTGCAGTTGCCACAATATGCCTTCAGCCACCCTACGGGAGTGTATGTGGAAAAAACTGGACTGCCCATACAAAATTAATTATTTCACCATTATTTTGATATTAGGCCTTTGGACGATAAACGAATGATTTCGACGTTTACCGAATAGCTAAAACACGTAACATGTAAGTGCTGATACATGCACAATCATTCATTCAGCAGTATTTCAAGGAATACAAACACCAAATTTCATTCGAGTTTCTTTCAACCAGTTTCACACATCAAGTTTCATGCGAATCGGTTCATGCTTTTGGCCGAAACTGCGGAAGTGATCAACAGACAGACAGGGAGACAGAGTAGGATCGGCGTGATTAAAGGTCGCGAGGGAAATTTTAGCCAAGGGTCCGAAATCCCATGTTGTGAATATGTCAATGACGCCTGGCGAAACACACAAAAAAACTGGGTCTTGATGCATCGGACCATTGATGGGCCCACGCTTCAACCCTTGCAAATTTGTATCATCCCCCAAGATTAATGTAAACAGGGGATATGAATGATTTCTTCTGACTCGAACTCTGGTTCGAGAAAATTTGCAGCGAGATCGAGAGAGAGAGTGTAACCGGCTTACATGTACGGCAACGCGCAACTCACGAAGCTTCCACTTCGGAGTGCACTTGCCTCAAAGATGGCTGCCTGCCAGCCTTCCAATTCTGCTTACTCAGGAATTGGCCAGCCGCCAGGTGGCGACACGAGTCCACTGCAAACCCAGTTGGAACCGGACCTCACCTGTTCGCCAGTAGCTTCAGCCAAGAACCCATTGTTCTCACTGGTATAAAAGAAGCCTGGAGTCGACGGACTCCCGAGTTGGTGTGTGGGACTGATTGAAAGGTTGGTTCCCTGCCTACGATGTGCAGCAGAAGGATAAATTCTGCTGATAGCCTAATATGTAAACGCTATGTGTACAGTCCCCTTGCAGTAAGGAGTGAATCGAGCATTGTGCCTTGTGAATAATCGTCTACTTCCTTAGCGACCTATATCGAAGGCATACTCAATACAAAGTTCTTATTTTACTAGTACTTATTTTACAAAGCACTTATTTTCCTATTTTATAAACCTTGACAGTGTAACACCAAGCGACTTCAGGAATATTCTTTTTCTTTAAATTATTATTTGTAATTTTAAATCTGTGCTTGAAACTAACATCGAACCAAAAGCTCCGTGAACCTTCCTGGTAAGGATTAAAAAAAAAAATTCTTGAAAGTCAAAGGCCAGTTGAGGCCAGGAAGAATATTTCGTTCCGGACTATTCGTCCCAAAGTTTTTCCCCGGACAATTCGTCCCCCATTTTTTTCCCACAATTTTCTTAGCCAAGCTGAAGTTATACAAACCACGAACAATTAATAACAAAAAAAGAACCCTTACATTTTTCTGAGAGGCTGCTGAACCTAAAAGTCGACCAACGACCGGCAAATATCAAACTTCAAATTTTGCGTTTTGTTTTGAATTAGTGGCGCCCTCCAGATGCAATCTGCGAAGTAAAATTGTTGCCCCTAACGTGTCAATATAGATGGATTCTACCAGGAGCTGCATAAAAGAGACGCCCCGTAGGGCTCAATAGTGTGTCCATGGTAACATTATCGCATGTTGCGTCTCTCGGGGGGGTCGCATCCCCATGCGGTCAGTTATTGATCGACTGGTCGTAGATGGTTTCTGGGATATCCCACGTTGAAAATACGCTGCATAGGTTTTAACCCAATAGGTCCAAAAAAATACTACTCGGCTGTGCTACGATTTCGGTCAGTCATGCGTGCAGCAACGTGCAACAGCGTTCTGCGAGCATAAACCTAACCACACTGGCTTCTCGCGGCTGCACGCCGACGTAGTATGATGTAAAAAAGACTTCAATATTCGTCCTTAACGCAGCACCAACCACACGATTGCTGCAGTGTTGACCTTGTAGGCACGTAGTCAGGGCCGTAACAAAGTCGTTTGGCGCCCGGGGGCAAAGCACAGAAATGGCGCCCCTTCCGGGAAGGGGCGCCATTTCTGGTCTTCCCATACACCGCGATGTCACTATACGAATGTCACTATAAAAATAAGAAGTTGATTATTCGAATGTTCGTTCAAAATTCAAAAACTATCGTTTTTTATTTACTGTGTAGGTCCGTCTCGCTAACTTTTTTAAAATTATTCGGCGCCCCCCAAACTCAAACCTGGGGGGGGCAGTTGCCCCCCATGCCCCCCCCGTACTTTACGGCCCTGCACGTAGTTACGCATAGCTTCGTACGAAATTTTCTTCTGTCTGGAGAGGCCTTAAAGCCCTAACCAGACTGGCTGATCGCGGCTGCACGCCGACGTAGTATGGTGTAAAAAAGACTTCAATATTCGTCCTTAATTCAACACCAACCACACGATTGCTGCAATGTTGACCTTGTAGGCACGTATAGTTACGCATAGCTTGGCACGATTTTCTTCTGTCTGGAGAGGCCTTAAAGCGGTGAAGCAGACGGCTGCTTCAAGCCGAGGCCGACTGGGGTGTTTTGCCTCCTGATTCCACGCCTATTCATGCTCATGCCGGTAAGCTGGCGCCTTTTAGCCCAACGTCCCACTAACGTGTATGCATTTATTAACTCCTGGTTCTACTGACCTAAACTGACCCAAACAATCTATCCACTCATGCTGTTACATGAGGAACTTCTTAAAACAATTGAAATAAAACAAAAAAAAACCAAATTGCACACCCGAATGTACACCTAATTACATGTGGGCCATAATTAAAATGACATACCGTCTCACTATATTCGAGAATCCTGCGCAAAATAGCTTTTGGAACATTTACATACGAAACTGTTTCACACGAGGCGAAAAATAGGAAAATGAATGCTTTTGCAACATTTAGATGCGTCTGAAGTATTGTTGCAAAACTGAGCCATACAGAAAATTTAACTGGGAACAGTGTACCTTTAACTTTTACGAAAATGAAAGTATAAGAGGCGCAAATCATGAATTATTAATAATTATTATTAAATAAAACTCAAAACACACACTCTATACTTTTATAAAAAATGGGGGACGAACTTTGGGACGAATTGTCCGGGCATGAAATGTCCGGGGACGAACCTTTTGGAAGGAATTGTCCGGGGACGAAATGTCCGGGGACGAATTGTGCTGTTGCCAGAATATCCCTCCCTTCCCTCCCTGGCCAGTACGACACTGTAAAAACAGACATCGTTCGCTTTGTTTACTCATTCGGTAACAAACAGCACAACAAATAAGCATAATAAAATACTGTAGTATATACCGCATCCGAAAAGCAGCGAGGCTGTTCGTCATGTTTGTTACATCGTAGTGTCGGAAGTCACGGCGATTGAGTGGTGAGGATGAGTGGCTAAATTAAGTCGAAAGTGGTTTGATCATTAGTGGACTTGGGTATAGAGCGACGTAGTACACGACGTAGTATTATTGTATATAAATCTATGCTGGAGCCTTAATGGGTTAGCTACAAGGGGCACTGTGGAGAGAAACAGAAAGCCGTCATACTGAAGCCGATGCTGTAAAGAGTGATTTCTTACACCTAAAACGCGCGATTTTTGCTGTTGGAGAAAACAACGTTATTTTAAGCCTAAGAAATCCGCGCTTCCGTTGTTTTTGCCTCCATTTTTATTTAGTGCACCTTGTAGTTATGCCGCAAATGTCACTGCTGCATAGTCCCAGCCAGAGTGAGAGAACTAACCTGCCTCCTTCCACAACTAAAGTATCGCATTTTGTTCCTAATCTTTAGCCGTGCCATGAGTGGAGTTTCCCATGTCTACACCAGTAGGACTTTACTGGACTTTAGTAAGTTCAAAAAGATCTAGTTCTTAGCGAAACTGCAGATAAGTATAGACAAGAAATATACCATCACCGTTACAATTCCCGAATGCTAAGAGTGCCTGTGTTTACTTATTCTGTTTCATAACTTTGCCTATTCACATACAACACAAGGCTACATCAAGTTAATTTTGAAATAATATTTTATAATATTCACTGCGAATTACTTGTGGTGGTGAAATCTGTGTTACACAATTGTTACTTTATTTTTGCTTTCATCGAACAATTATCGGTTCCCAGAGTCGTCTTTCCTGCCCAGCATTGAAAGCACAAATTTCTCGACGTAAGTAATTCTGCGTGTCCCAAATATCTACGACACAACTTCAAAAAAGAAAACTACAACGTAGAAATAAATTTTTAAGAAGTATGAACTCGTAATCTTGAGTTTCTCTTCGCTATCGAGTTAAAGCTCCAGCTAATCCTTGATTTTTTCTGCAGGTGTATGCTATTCACGTAGCGATTGCTTTCTCTTGAAAAGTGGAACCAATGTTGTTTACCCAGTTTAAATTATTTCCACCTATGTGAAACCATAATTTATTTTTGCCAAAAGTTAGAATTGTCTTAACCGTGGGTGTTGACTTAAGGAAACTGAACAAGTTAACGAAATTTCGTTAATACTAATACACAATTAATGTTGTCAAAATTAAACTGGGAAGTCACTTTAAGTTGGATTAATTCGCATGAATTTAATTAAAAATTTTTTTTAAACAAATATTTAAAAAAAAATTAAATTTAGCCTGACCAAACTTTAAAGTCGGGGACGTATACAATAATATTTTACTGGTGACAAACATAAATGTCGCAGACTTCCAAAATAGGGGTGGGGTGGGGGCACCAACGGAGAAAACAGGGGGGCAAAGAGCAACGTCTTTAGTAGGAGAATAAATTAATGCTGTACCATTTTACCAAACACTGCATTTATAGGGGTATTAAAAACATAGGTGTGTAAAAAAAAACCTGTAACGAACAGTCCCTATTGTGCTTGGAATCCTGGCAGAATGCCAGTTTTAATGGTGACAAAACATAGGCTCCGTATGGCTTTCAAAATGGGGGGTGGCGGCACAACCGGGAAAAAAAGGCAAACTTTTTTTCCCCTTTTAAAAAAAAGCTTTATGGCCTTTATTTTAATTTTTCTTTATAAGTCCATCTATGAACAGGATATCCAAAAATAGGGTTGGGGCACGTGCCCCATTGTCCAAATGTCGTTGCCCTTGATCACGCTCAGCAAGAGCGATCTCTACTGTATAATCTAAACAGGGCCCCCACATCGAAGTTATGGACCTGGGACTAACTACAACAGCGAGACGCCCTCCCCCGACTGAAATCGTAAGAAGGTTACACTATGTTATAATATACGTCGGCCACAATTGTGCTTAACGGGTTGGTTCATTCATTAATACGGGCTGCTTACGTCTGAACGCTTCCCCGCCTAACAGGCCAACAGGCATGCATTGCAGTGCTCCTGCTCCTGCTCGATGCTTGTTGCCGTAGGATTGGAGTTGTTGTTTGTTGGGAGTATAAAAACAATGCACAATACGCACAAATCGAGTACATTACTCGCAGTCATGAAAACTCATAATTGCGAAAAGAGAAGAAAAAAGTTTTAAGCCGTGCGGGCCCCTCGAGAGCTCGGGCCTGGGTACAGTGGGTCCTCCTGACCCCCCCCGTTGTGGGGGCCCTGAATCTAAACGTAGTAGCCATTACAATTGCCGGTTAAAAATGTGTCAGCTCTTAGGCCTATTTTTAGATTTTAGGCGTAATTGTCAGCTTTTAGGCCTACTTTTAACTGTCATTTTAATTTCGTAAATAGCAAATAACGGAGAATGGGTCGAGAGTAGGCCTATTCATTCATGCAACACGGTGTCGAGACTTTTTTTTCATAATGAGGCTAATGTGTGTCGTTAACGAAACCCTTTTGTTTATTTTTACGGTTGTGTGTCTTCCTGTAGAGGTTAAATGCGACTATTAAATATTATTATTTTATTGATTTACGTCGAGAAAGCCTATTAGCTGTAAGGAAGCAACGACTTTTTTAATTTGCTAGTGTTTTTTTTTTAAGTTCACTTGACTACCACTGGAAAAGGCGACGTATGCAATGACAAAGGCGTTGCTATATTTTTCCAGGCTCCGCTGCACAGAAGACTAAAACTGATCCAGTCTCTGAATGTTCTTTACACATATTTTTTTTTTAAAGTCTGTCTGAATCCGATCAAACGACCTATACCACGCGCCTATCGCGTGAATTAGCTAGTCCAATCGGATGATCAAACAGCCGCTGTAGTCGTTAGGCGTAGCTAACTGATGGTGACTTAACGGCCAAGAACCGTGACGCGTGGTTTAAGCATCACTAATTCATAATATCTGGAATTAACAGAGGGACAAACATCGCTTAGCTTTGCATATACTGTAAACATGCTTTATTCGTTCCAGGATAATGCTCTTAACATAGCGTGCTCAACATTTGTTAAAATTCTGCGGATAGATTACAAATTCATACACAAAGCTGAAAGTGAAAAGCTGCCCAGTGTTAGATTTTTGGAAGTCAACACGTGGCTATTGGGTATAATTTCTTTTAATTAGTCCGTCGTCAGTAAATCTCCCTTTTCCCATCCCACTCGCAACTTCAATGGCCCTGCCCTGCGCAGCATGACACGCTGCAGCAGCTATTTTGCGATGGAATTTTAGGGTACTACTTCAGTGCTTCTACTCCTCACTACAAAATTTCTCCGAGTAAACACAAAATCTCCCTTTTTTCTCCCTGTGCCAAAAAAATTTTCTGTGTTTTACTTCCCTTATTTAATTTCCCTTCATTACACCACTAATTTTTAGCATTACCTAATTTTTTTTTAAAAGTATATGGGACCATTTTGATAACACAGAAACGCCAACTATTGACGTAAACTGAAAATAAAATTTAAAAGACTGTACAACTAGTCCTTCTGACATTCCTGCTGGAAATGAAGGATATGGATGGACTTGTAAAAATTAGTACTGCTACAATTTTTGTTAATTTAGCCTTAGTATACGAGCAACAGACAAGAAATAAACACTAACCAAATTGGAAATTAGACTTGGTTAAGAGTTTAAAATGTTAACAGGCGTTTTATTTGGTAGGCGAAGTATGTAGACTTTCGAGAACGTGGGTCTGGTATGGAGAGAAAATCGTGAGTCACCAGAGAAAATTGCAACTTGCAAATAAAAAACGGAATTTCCCCATTTTTTTTCCCTTTTTCCCTGTTTAATATTGTTTATTCCTTTGAAGATCATTTTTTTCCCCTAAAAAAAGGGAAAAATTCCCTGTAAATGGAAGCATTGTACTACTCGTATATTTTATTCTCATTTTAGTGCTTTTTTTTTTCATTTATAATGTAGCTTTTCGCGTTTGTTGTCTTTTGAAGTCTGTCTCGGGGAAAGCGAGTTACATCAAACATTTACTGTTTTTTTATGATGCGCCTTGTAAGTGAAGCCCCGTCTGCCGGCACTTTTTTTTATTTTTTTTATTTATAGCAGTGGATGACGTGGGCGTTTAATACCACGACTTCAAAGGGCGAATTAAAGAACTTGACTGGAATTTTTAACAAGTTTATGGTTTTGGAAAGAAACCACCGTTGTTGTTGTTGTTTTTTTTCGGTTCTTTGTTGCCATGCGTTAGGATACGTTTGTACAGATGCAAAACGTTAATCATCGTGGCTGAGCGGTGAGAGAGCTCAGCCAGGTTGCTGGAGATTTGCGGATCTGGTTGAACCCGTCGAAAGGGGTCCATGGCAAAGTCCCCGCCAGGGCTGCCGGCCAGGGTTGCGTGAGAGGCTACCATGCTCCTACAGCGGCTATGGGATGTATTCTGGCTAATTCTGGACAACCCCGGGCTGGCACCTCCCTTTACCAGATTTCTTCTTCTCTAAAAAAAAATCTGGTAATGTTCAAAATTGAGCCGGTTCAGCCATATAAGCATTAATTGCTTTGGCTGACACTCGTCAAAATTAATTTTAAAAAAAAAGGTTGAAGGCGGTTTGAGCTCCAACTCGTGACTTATTCGTAAGCTAGGAGAAAAACTATTAATTCATCTGATCTCTTTGAAATTTCTTGCCAATTCTTATTCTAGGTGAAAATTACATCCCCAGCTAGACCTAATAAGCTTTCCTGAGGTACCTAACGATTTCCTCGCTAATAAAATAAAACCCATTTTAAAGAAAGCCTAGCAGATCCAGAGCAAAAGCAATAAACGCCATTAATGGCTACGGAAGTCGCGGGCTTGAGATAACTGCAAGGGGCAGTAAGATAAACATTAAACATTCAGATAAAAACAGTGGCGCCTTACAGTCAGGCCAGTGCTATGAGATCGCGTTTCTTATGCCTAAAAAACGTTATTTATCCAATCCCATATGCTGCAGAACATGTACTAAGTTTGCAAATTGAAAAGGATAACGCACTACTTGCTGACAAATGTAGCAATTGCCTACAAATCAACAAAATCGCGCATTTTGGGCCTAAGAAAAACTCGCTATCACAACCCTGGTTTCAGTAAAAGACGCCATTCTTTTTCGCTCCATGTTTGTCCAGTGCACCTTGCCGCTTGCCCAGTTACTGGCTCCAGCATATTACACTATGGCGTTATTGTCAATGCTCTACAGAATTGTGACAATAACGCCATATTGGCCACGGGCTAGCATCTGGAGAGATAGCTACAAGGGGCACTAGATTAAAATGGAGGGAAAAACAACGACACTTCTAGTCAATGCAGTGCTTTGACAGCGGATTTCTTAGCCTTAAAAAAAACCGTTGTTTTCTCCAATCCCTAATGCTGCGACGTTGTAATCAGAAAAGAAAAGATCCGACTTGCCACAAATTTCAACAACTGCCAAAAAATTGAAAAAAATCGCACGTTAGGCCTAAGAAATCCGCTCTAATAGCATTGGCTTCAACAAGACGACCTTCTTTTCTCCCCTGCAGTGCCCCTTGCAGCTAGCCCAGTAAATGGCTCAACATAGCCAGTAACTGGGCCAGCTGCAAGGGGCACTGGACGAACTATGAAGGGGTCAGTAACTGGGCTAACAAACAGAGTGCCAACTGGGTACCCCGTACGACAAGGGAAAAATTAGTTTGGTATCAATTCTATCCTAGTCCAATCCTTGTTTACAGTAAGGTCACCCAGAATAGTAAAGTCAGATCGTTCCATCACTGTCTGTCCTCTTCCAATAGAAATAAAGTTACGGCTTTATAAATTTGAAGAGCGTCAAATCCCGCGCACCCTGCCCCCATCACAGTGAGACAATTCGGATAAATCTAGCAGTAACAACCCTCGAACGTGAGGGGATGCGCGTTCTTTGGGATAAGGGTTAGCGGGAAAACGCACGGATTCTCGAGTTGAGAAAATCATTCCCAAGATGCCTCATTTGCTGGGCGCTGGAAGCCCCAACGTAATGGCCGCCATAAAATCCCGCGTTTATCGTCCGCATAAAACTTTAACAATCGTCGATGATGTTTCACCTTCTTACCCCAAATATCCGTACAGAATTACTTGATGGCGCTGGGGGACATGGCTGACGAAAGAACCACAGACAAACAGACCACAGAGATTTACAAAGCTTCTAGACTAAGCCCGACGAGTCGAAGGTCAAGGTTTCTTTTTATGACACGAAAGGGATGAATCTTAGATGGAACGTGTGTACCTACACCTGGAGGATGGCAAAACTAGACATCGTTTTGATATTTCGCCACTGCACAAAGCGGCCATTTTGAAACTTGAGAACGATCGCAGGTGCTGTGATGGCACACAATAACCGTTTCTTAGAGGGCGTTGCAAGACGTTTCCCACTAGCTCGTTTCGTTTGAGTAGCCTGTAATGGTGGAATATATAGAGTGCCTCGACTGTCATTTGATACTCGGGATACCTAACGATATGAGGCCGCTCTGGCGGACGGTTTAGATGTTACGCAAAAATAATATGGCTGTTGACATTTCACCAAAGGTTGTTTTTTTGATTCGAGGGGAGGAAGTGGCCATCCGTGCAAACAATCACGTGGATCAAATGACAATTCAAACTCAGTTGCTAACCTAGTTCTCCCCGGGGACCTGCGACCGTTCTATCGGGTTGGTCCATTCAGTATTACGCAGAAGCGTGAGAAACTGTGGGAGATTTAATACCAAATCTCAAAAGCGTCTGACATCACTGCTCCCATTTCACGCCATTTTACTGCTTCTTCCATCACATAGCCTGTTGAATCAAACGTAAGCCAAACCGCTCCAATTGTTTAAATTGTTTTAAAGTGTACTAAGCTACCACTCCAATCAACAATGCGACTGAAAATTGCAATATTTGTTATCAGACGGATAGCAGAGTCATTTGGTCAGTAAGGGTGCATAGGCCATGTCAGTGGTGCAGTTGTTGTGTGGGGCCGGGGTTACAGGAGCGGGTTGTGTTAGCGTAAGTAGTCTGTAAGTAGCGGTTAGTAGTGAGCGCATAGTGTAAAGGCTTTTAGGCTCAGTGAAATAAAGTAAAGCAAAGCACCGTCATAAGTGATCATCGTAAAAACACGACAGTGTTTGGGTTTCAAAGTAATGACGTCACCAACTTTCATCTTGGGTAATCTCGTAAAAATGTGTCATTTTGTTTTAATAGTGTGTTTTTTTTTAACATTCAGTATTTCAGATATTGTCAGATATTTCATAATTAATCACTAATTTTGTTCAAAACTACTGGCTAATTGAAACAACCCTTTTTGTTGGTTTAGAAAAACCGAGCGTCGTCTGCTTCAAGGATTGGTTCGGGAGCAAAGAGGTCACCGACTGAATCTCGCTCGTGTATACTTTACCACGGGAAATAGCTTTGCTATAGCTTAAGGCTGGGACAGACGAGCGAGTCCCCGAGACCACGATTATAACCCTTCCGAATTCCTGCGAGTGGGAAATGAGAAGGGTGACAGAATGAGAGCGTGCTGGCTGCGATTTGACTGCGAGTTCAGTACGAGTGCTGCGGAGCATGCTCCGTAGGTGGGGGATTTTTCCCAGGGAATCCGCGTCATCTAATACTCCTTTGCTATTGGTTGTTGAGCCAGAACAATATCCCTAATCTTCTTACTCGCTGCGTGTTTTTCTGACCAGGCTTGGAAATTTAGCGAATTCACTGCAAATTGTAAGGGGAGGGTGACAGACGGACCAAGTTTGGGTTGAGGGGGACTATTGACGCCTTGTAGCAGTAAGAGCACGAGTTGACTCGCTTGTCTGTTCCAGCCTTTAGACGCATTCAACTGAGTGAACCGACCCGATAGAACGGTCGAAGGTCCCTGTTTCTCCCAATATTGTTTTCTGGTGTTCAGTTATGTTCAGTTTGCATCGTGACGTCTGTATTCAGAAATTTCACAGATTTTAGAAAATTTCATGAATGTTTGATACTTGCAATAGGAATCTTCAAGTTTTCATTTAACGTCCAAAGTATTACTCGGTGCAATTAACTTGGCGAACAGGATTAACGTTGGCAGCCTTTTGCTGGTTGAATGACAGCACAACTTTTTAAAGGCCGACCCTTAGGGTGGATATCACAACTTTCATAGGAATGTGACTGTACAATACGAGTCACACGGTCTTATCGTCACCGCTACCTTTTTTCTGGAAGAATTTTATGTTATTCCTTTTCTCATTCACAATTTTCACATTTGCTATTGCCCAATTAGCCATTGCATCAGCCAAGTTGACAAATTTTGGTTTATTGTACATCCATGCTTCATATGCTTAAGTTTGTTCAGTCCTATTTTTGAGGACACTGGCTAACAAACGCTGATTTTCGTTCGCTTCACTGACTCAATCAGCGCATCGCCTCCCTCAGTTGCTCCTCCAGAGGTAAATATTAATTACGCATGAAGCAGGAATTGCTCACTCAATCACAATTAGTCTCATCTACATGGCCAATCGTCTACTTGGTGCCGCCACACTAGCATGTGTCTAGATTAACCAGCAAACTTGGCACATTACTAAAACATACTTCTTTAACAAATTACTTTTTCTTCCTACTTGGTTGGACCCAGTGCTCACGATCTGCAATTTTGTTTCCAACTCTTTTTGCAGTGAAAGACTCACAGTCTCTTAGTGTGATTTGCTGTTTTTGTGAGCCGTAATGGTATTTATTCTGAGCCTTGGCCCGAAGCCGGTAATGTGTTTATTAAGGGGCCTGGCCCGAAGCCACATACCCCAACAAAATTAAACGCAGATACAGAACCACAAAACAAAATAACTCCACAATACAACACACCAGTGTTGCCACTGTTGCCTTTGACTCAAAACAACACAATAGCTCGCTCAATTTCGTGCATGTCTTGCAAGTCCTGTCTAAAACACAACCGAAGCAACACCACTGTGTACAAGCATAACGTGCAAAATGTATACCCACAAAATTGTCCCCACTGTGTACAAGGCTCACTGCTCATCTAACTTGTAGCACCTCTGTGCCTTGCTGCATTACGTTACACACTGAATCTACAATCTGCAGACAGAGGCACGGAACTCAAAGTTTTGGAGGACATGCTCACTGTGTACAAGACATACACACCAACACTTTGCGCAAGATGATAGAGGCATGGGGAGAGAACAAAGGTAACAGGAGAACACAAGTCGAGGGCACCAACATACCAAATCACAACACGAGATCGGGCTATATTCTGACCCGAGTTTCGCGACAGTATCGGGCTACAGAGAGGAGACAACGTTTGCCCCCCCCCCCACCCTCCCGTAATGCGAAGAACATCGGAAAGATTACTGCCAACAAGCCAACAATGCGGTGCCGAATGCGTGCAGCATTGCAGTTCGCACAG
>JAHWFP010021981.1:19999-39486 GCA_023313725.1 Lithobius niger | reverse complement strand
TGGCCGCCCCTAGCCATAAATAATGACCGGTCCCTTAGATAGTGTTTAACGAAACTCTTGGATTTTGCTATTAAAAGAGTTAATAAAGAAATCATAGTCCATTACTAAAAAAAACATTCTGAACAAGCACCATAAAAAAAAAAAAACATTACTAAACCCTACAGTATGTTTCAAAATGAACCAACAACTTAAATTTTTAAGTCCAAGCAAGGACTAGAAAAAGTTTATCCTTACAAAACGTAATGTGCTCTTGACTTAAAAGATTTTGAAGACTAGGTTTATTTTTGAACAATCTTGTTCATTCTCTACCTCTTAAACAAAGATAGCATTATGCAATTTCTTTGTAACATACCAGGACAGACGTAATGTGTCGTGTAGTGCAGTATTAATTTGTGCTTAGTCTCAGTATTGGCACATAGTTTTGCAAACTGATGTTAGCAATGAACAGGGAATTCTAGTGCGGCTAGTCGACTCGACCATTTATTATTTTAAGTGTGTGTTCCCACATTCTACAGCTCTATTTGCATACCCACAATTAGCTACGTTGATTAAACTCGTTGTCATATTTTGTGTCTTTGGGAGAGTATTCGTGTATATGCCTTCATCCCAGGCAATGAGAGCTGATAAACGTTTAGCACAGGCTCACGCCATTAATTGAATGCGTTGTTAATGTTTTCTAGCAAGGAAAATTGGACAAAGCAGAACAGAATTTTGAGCTAGCCCTGAAGACGGCCGAGGAGCTTATGAAGACTGACTTAATTACTTACCTATATGATATGCTGGCCAACGTTGCCTTTCAAAAGGGTGAACTCCAAAAGTCTGAAAACCTGCTAAATGAAACCATGAAACGTTTGACAACAAAAAAAGTTGACAAGTCGGATAACATTATGGTAGACATATATCTTAAATTGGCAGTTATCAACTCATTTCGTGGAGAGAACGCCAAAGCCGAAGCAGGTTTTCTGAACTGTATCAAAATACAGAAAACGAAATTGGAGGATATTACTTTGGCCAAAGACGAGGATACTACGGCCTTGTGGGGCATGAGTGTGGACTACTACGCTCGTCATTTGCTGCGAAACAGTCACCTCATTAAAGCCAGAGAGTATTTTGAAGAATCCTTGAAGGTGTCTACCTTGCTGAATGGTGAAAAACATCCACAGACTGTCCGTCTCCTGAATGACTTGGGAGGTGTATGTTCGTTGTTGCGCGAGTATGACCGGGCCCAAGAATACATTGCCAAAGCCATAAAGATTGGAGGTGAAATTGTGTCCCGAGATCTGCCTGCCTTTTACTGCAACATGGCTTCTATCTTGATCAAACTGAAAAAGTTTGATGAAGCAAAAGTGTCATGTGAAAGTGCCCTTCGAGTAGCTGCTAAATATGGTGACAGAGAAGCTGAATCTGAAGCAAAGCGTTGTTTAATCGAAATTGACCAGCAGTCTAAACCATCTTCAGTTAGCCATACGTTGTAAATTAAGACGTCTTGGGTTAAATTTAAATAATGAGTGTAAAAATTTATTGTCTACATATTCATTCTTCAAGGAATTAAAGCTAAAGCAGCATAAGTGAAGTAAAATTTAGCGTTGTCATGTTAAACCAGTTGGCTTGTTGGTGACAAAAAAAAGGAAATTAAACTGGTGAAAATATGATGAGTGTTGGCTGATTTCTTAATCAGTTATTACGGGAAAGTACTCCTGATATAATATTGGTTTGATTAAAAAAAAAAAAAAAAAATATGTTACTGAAACATGGATCTGGCCCTTCAATGTCAGTGCATGCATCTGTTGAAATCGACTTCCACTCAAAACTTAGTATGTGGTTGAAATTAATCTTGACATAATCTAGTTTCCATGTATATTTTTTTATCGGTAAGTCAAGGGTGGAGGCTCTAAAAGATAAGACTGCAGGAATGAATCCAATTGTAGCTGTAATAGTCATATCCTAAATAATATAAAATAGTCAAATGATTGCAATGGACGTCATAATCATATATGCATGTTGATGTAAACTGTAATTATGATGCTTAGTAGAGAAATTAGTTCATCCACGGCCGTCATTGCGCTTGTTTCATTTGATGAGTTGCATAGTCTAGTACCATGTGTGTGGTGCACGACATGAACCAGAGTATAGCATGTATAATTTCTAGCGTTGCAAGTAGTGGTATACAGTGCTTGGCACCATATCCATTTACTATTGTCAAACTTGCTTTACACTGCTTCTGCTAATTAGAGAGTGATGTAAAATTTGCCTATCCTACCCTGTGTGGATGTTGCTGTCCGATTTCCTAAGTAGAAATTGCTGTGTTCCTAGTGAACTTCTTTCACGTAGACCATCCAGTTCATGAGCCTTTCCACATGTTCCTCACCACAAAACTGCATATTAATGAGTCATGTCCTTTAACAGACTGAACTGCCATTTCATATGCCATGTGTTCTTTCGATTACCTAATGAGTGTGAGACGAGGCATTGTGTGGCCTGCACCACTAATCGAATACATTGTTACCTGTGTTCTAGCAAGGAAAACTGGACAAGGCGGAACGTATTCTTCACCTAGCTCTGAAGATTGCCCAGGAGCGGATGGAGAATCAGGGTGTGACGTACGTCTACGACATGCTGGCGAATGTTGCCTTTCAAAAGGGTGAATATCGTAAGGCAGAAAAGCTGTTCATCGAAGTCATGAAGCGGCTGTTGGTGGCTGGGACGGAAAAATCTGCTAACGCAATGGTGGACATTTCTCTCAAACTGTCTGTTATTTATTCTTCTCGTGGTGACAACACCAAAGCTGAAGAGGGTTTCTTGTTTTGCATCAACACACAACAAGCAAAATTGGAGCAAGCTGCATTAGCATCTGATGAGGATTCCCAACTCTTGTGGGCCATGAGCGTCGATTACTATGCTCGTCACTTAATGAAAAACAGTCGCCTCACAAAGGCCAAGCATTATTTTGAAGAAGCATTGAAGATGTCGACCAAAGTGAACGGAGAAAAACATCCCCAGACTGTAGTGCTGTTAAATGATCTAGGCAGTGTATGTTCTTTGTTGCGAGAATATGACAAGGCACAGGATTACCTCAAGAAGGCCATTGATCTGGGGGTTGAAATGGGGTCCGAAGATTTACCAGCTTTCTACTGCAACATGGGGGCTGTGCTTATCAATGTGAATAAATTTGACGAAGCTAAAATGATGTGTGAAAATGCTCTTAGAGTTGCAGCCAAGAATGGTAACAAAGAAGCGGAACATGAAGCGAAGCAATGTTTGAAAGATATAAAAAATGCTGAGAAAATTGCAAATATGGCAGCTGCTATGTGATTGGGTGGTAGTGTATTAAAGCAAATATAACGCGATTTGTAGATCACACAAATTTCAGATACACTTGTAAATATTGTGGATGTAGAAATGTTAACTCGTTACTTTGCCCAGTAATAGTAGTCATATTTAATAAATTTTTTTCCTAAACGTGTGTGATAAATAGTATCTTTATCATTATCTATGACCCCCCCCCCCCCCCCAAAAAAAAAGTTTTCTCCATGTTGGTGTGGTAAGAAGCAAATACATAGCTGGTTTAGGTGATAGCAAAGAAGAGATCTGTTTTCTCAGGTAGGCTAATGTTGTTAATTTTTTTTTCCAAGAGTTGTTTTACTAAAGTTTTTGCCCACCAGCATGAGTGTTCTCAAAGTAAACTCAAACGAGTTAAAGAGAATGATCTTGTTGGTGTGCAAAACACCTTATAACTTTTTGTTGCATCTTGTATTCCTGAAACCAGTTAAATAGAATAAGTCACTACATGCCCAATATGCAATACAAACTTTGGTGGTTCGGACGAAAATGTAGAAGTGGTGTGGTTTTTTTTTGTGTGTGACCAAGTTTACTCCTTGCACACAACTGTTGGCTACATATTTTGCCAAATTACTTTGACATGACGCCATGATTTCTACGTATTATGTGAGGACGTAATTTCTTTTACACAGTTGATGTATTCCATGGCTGAGTCAATGGAGCCCAAACTGCTGAATGTACGCACCATGGGTTTTTCTGGCTGTTCTTAAAATTCTACACGAATTTAAATCTTCATACGGGTAAAATAGCACATTTTGGGAAAAAAAAGGATATGAATGCTTGCTCTATGCTTCCCTGTCTACTTGTGTAACAAAATCGAAGTGTCCAGAGTTCACATCACATTTATTCTGAAATTATACACTTGTGATAATTATAATGCAGACATTTCATAGCAAAATGCGGCGTGAACAGAGATTCTTCGGAAATAACTATAGCTTTGTATGTGTATCCAACGTGGGGGTCCGTCGCCTCTAAACTAGGAGTAAGCTCACTTGAATCATGTATTGAGAAAAGGAGAAAGTGACACGATTTTGTCACAGGCGCGTCTGCTTCTATTGCTTGAGTAGAACTAATATGCACATTTTGTTCTTACCAATTATGTTTTTTGGATTAAATTTAAGCCTAGTCTAATTTTTTTTTCGATTTGCTGAACTTGCGATGTCATTACTCAGGCAGGATATTATAGTTTGTCTTTGTATTATGTTATTCGTTGTCAGTGAAAGCACAAATACCTGTCTCTGTTTGCGTTCGAGTGCTTAAAAGGGTATTTGCCACTGCTGGAGAGAGATGTCCTTTTAGCACACGGCAAATCGTACAAGCAGAGAAGCAAAATGGTGGTTACTACTTCAGATTCAGATATACGGTAAACACAGCACTGAATTAAACGTTAGCGTCATCAGAATGCTTTTAACTCTTACCCAAGTCGTCTTTATTCTTGTTGTCTAGGTACTTAAAAGTAGATTTTTGCAGATTTCCTAGGTGTCCCATAAACAAAACGCAGACTGAGCCGGTATGCTGTAATTATCACCGGTCGCAAGTCACCATGGTGATACATTCAGAATTCCATGTTCCGCTTTCAGAAAAATCCAAAAATTACAACAGCACCCAGAACCGCTTAGCCATAAGTACTTGCCTAGTTTGATCCTGATCTGGTAATTGGATTAGCAAGAAATCCCTTGGACAAACGAAAGTTCCAAATTCTAGTAATGTTATGGTAGCCCTTACTTAGGGATCTTTTTTCTCCTAGTTTTGGTTTAATAACGTGGGCTAAGCCTAAATGCCTGTCTGGGGTGTAGCAACTCAAAATTGATGTTTGGAAGTATTTTAAGTAAAATAAAAGTATTTACTAGTGTCGACAAACCATTGCATGAATTGCTGAAGCATCATTAACTACTTTACCGAAATTCGTCCCCAAAGGAGCTATCAAAGTTGCTGCCATTGAGGGCACAAATAAATACAAAATCGGAAATGGCAACATGACAACCCTTGAAGGAAAGTGTGAAGAGCAGATGTGCAATAAAACACGATAATGCATCCAATGTCCCATAAGCGCCAACGGATAGATCAAGGCCAAACAAACCAATGGCGTAACTACAATGAGGCAGATGAGGCAGCCGACTCCGGGCCCACTGACTTTGTGGGCCCTCCTGACTTGCCCCAATTAAAAAAAATTTTTTAAACCTCAAAATATAAAAAAGTAAGATATTGCTGTATAGTTCAGTGAAAGTTGTCTTGTGCTGCTTTGTTTGTTTTTTTGTGGGGGTGTGTTTGGGGGGGGGGGGGGCCGTGGCCACTGGGCTCTTCCCTTATGTGGGAAAAACTGCATTTTTTTTTAATGTAGGACCTCCACTGGGTTGTCCCCTTGCCTGGCAAAAACTGCGTTTTTTTTTTTGTTTTTTTCTTGATGAAGGTGCCTCCACTGGGTTCCCACCTTGTGTGGTAAAAATTACATTTTTTATGAAAGGGGTGGCCTCCACTGGACTTTTGCCTTGTGTAGCAGAACTGCATTCCTTTTTTTTTTAATGAAAGGGTTTTCAACCGGGCTATCACCTTCTGTGATAATAGCTACAATTTTTTTTTATGAAGGGGGCCTCTATTCTGAAGTTATGCCTCTGAAACAAACATCTGACAACGTGGCGTCACGACAACCTCCAGCAGCACTACAGCACGTGCCAAATGAAAGGTTTTGATATGGTATATGCTTGTCCTTTTACTCGGTCCGGAACACTTTTTGCGATGCAAGGTTAACAAGAAATAATAAATAAACAGGAAGATATAAAATGCACTCTCACTGTAATTGAACCCAATGCACAACAGTCATTTCCAGGGTCTTTTTAAAGTTCACTGAATGGTCATCAGTTGTTCAGTAAGTTGAAGAAAGTTGCTTCATAGCACATCCTCCTTTTCATTGAGCTGCCTCGCTTAATATTAAAACATCTGCTATCCAGTCTTTACCACAGAATTGAAGATTGTGCAGTTACCGTCTAGAAGAACGTTACAACCCCACGTTAGCATTTACTTTTCTATTTCCCCGACAGAAATCTATAAAGTGGCCTAGATGACCTCAACAGGACCAGAGTTCATGACCTCCAGACACGGACCAGATCCTTCTGGATCCCGCCCACTTTGTGGTTTTGGTTAATGGCTTAAGTCCCACGGCAGGTCAAACGGTCTGGGCTCAAAACCTGGCCGTGTAAACTTGATGAAACTCGGTGTGAGGATAGCCCTAGTCCGTACGCACAAATAGAAGCTGGGTTTACTTTCAGGCTTGTAACCAAATAGATCAGCAGTTCTCAACCTTTTCTGCAGTATTCCTCCCCAATGGAACTAGCATGCAATGATGCCCCCCCCCCCCCCCAAAAAAAATTTTTTTTCCCCACATAACGATAATGCAGTGTTGCCAGATGGGTAGAAAAATGCCCGCTGAATATTGTCCAACATATCTGCATATATATAAAAATGATCATCATACAAAACACTTCTTTTGCGATGCATTACTAAATAAAAAGTTCACCATTGATTTTTGTAGTACGGTGACGGGGTGCGCCTCCCCCGTTGGGAAACATGGATCCTCACGAAAATATCGTCACCATCATCATCTCTAAAGTAGGTAAACTGGAAGGTCTAGTAGAAACATTTAACCAGCAAACGGCATAAACTACGTGTATGCATTTTAAAGGTCCTTGTTAAACCATTAAAATACCAAAAAGATACCCTATACAACTTATGTAATCATTTCATCGTACTTGATTGTTAAACAATTATGTTAAGTTAATAAGGAGCAGTTTCGACTGCAGTGTTTTTCTAATGTTATGCATCGTAATTGCAAGTATCCAATTTTCGTTATCCATTATACGTGTGATTTTTTTCATTACCTGCGTTTCGTTTTAAGAGAACAACACTCGATTATTTATGGGGCAGATGTTCTTGTGAAGCTGTGCACATCAGAGAGAATTTACAACTATCATTTAGTTTGCTAACCATGTGCCGATTTGAAACACGTTTCTTAAGAAAATATGACGAGGTACTACCTATTTTAAACGAAATAATTATTTATTCCAATTAAAAACATTTCAGTAAATTCAGTTACAAAATATTACAAAATTATAGTAAAATAACAAATAGAATTAGTGCGGTCGTATATTCTTTAATTTACTGTGTTGCCTTATTGTTCAAGGAGCTTTAGAAGTCTGATGGCACGAACGTCCTGGTATGACTTTCACTGGAACGTCAATCCAAAATTTGTCGAACTGCTGAACAAGAACAGCCCTGCAATCAAAGATGGGTGAAATACGTTGTATTATAATCGGGCCACTAAGAGAATGACTTGAGGTTATCATCGATTGTTTAAGTCGTGGCCTCGCTCGCCTGTTTGTTGGTGCGCGCAAGGTGCGCTCTCCATTACCCGTTACGAAGGCACATTTATACTGTATGTAGATTTCGTATGGTTTGGCAACGCTATATTGGTCCAAGGAGTTCCTGTCGCTAGAGACAGCTGCGAATACGATCGAATCGAGCTCGCCCGTGCTTTGAATTCAATGGGAATGATGATGGCTACGTACAACATATGAAATAATTTCAGCAATGAAGAAAGATAATTTATGGTTCCTCTCATAATATAGTGAAGTGAGAAAATATTTGCTCCAGTAGAAGTACTTTTAAGAACGATTTAAAAAGAAGGTTCGTACTTAAACGTCGCGCTTAACGTATCACTCATCCTCCTCTAGTGGTTGCTAGGCAACAACAAGTAACGCAGGCAAGCCATCCAAATTCAGCTGCCCAAAAGCCAAACAAACAAAATAATTGAAACAAACATTGAACAAATATTGAATTAAATACTTTTAAGTTATTTAATTCATACGAATAAAGTAAAATAAGACGAATTAAGAATAAAAATACGAATTTATTTCCACGTGTCTAAAAAAAGCAAACTATCACGAAAAACTGTTGGACTACGACTGAAATCGATAGAAGCAGTCTCGTGATTTCGGCTGTGTTGGTGATGCGAAAATAGTTAACAATAAATTCACACGTGTGACCTTGAAGCGTGTGCAAATCCTTGTAGTAATACATTGACAGTGTTAGTTGTTAGATAAGCATGCATTTCAATGCGACCGCTCGCTTGTTTACACACGTAATTGGTACAAAGTGTAGTTGCAAATCAACATCGTCTTTTGTCCACTCCCGATCATTTCGTAAGATTTCTCGTATCCAGACGTTAAGCCTTTAGTGTTGCACAAACGTTTCGAACCCTAAAACGAAACAAGGAATCAGCGCATCGTTTTTCCCCTCACCGCCGTCCCAATTTGGCGCCGCCGCTTACTTTAATTGCTGCTAACACCGATTACAACCATCAAAAAAAGGCAAACTAGAGTGCGGTCCCCACTCCTAAATCACTGCTTGCATGCATGTGTACAACTTATTATTGACGTGTCGAAAAAAACTGAGCTGCAAAATGGGTGATAGACGCACCCCCGACGTCTGTACATCACGGAAAAGCTTATAGGCTTAACGCACCTTGCAGGAGCCGTATAGAAAAACCTCAGGACACAGTAGCAGCCATTGCACATATTCTGGATTGTGTGTTTGTTTTAAACTCTCCAAATTCACTCACCCTAGATTCGAAATACTTTACGACGTTTTAAATTATCTCCCGAGCTTGACTGTGTTACCGCGCTTCCCTAACGAAGCCGAATTCGACGCCATGTTGAGCTCGATTGAACTCGCTGTCGGCAAGGTGCACCTATCGTAGTGGCAAACATGGGCGATATTCGACGAACGCCGAGTCATTCTTTCAGTGGCCGGACTCTAGTTTTGTTTTGTTTCATTTAAACGCTACGTGTGATTATAAATAAGCTGGACTCACAAGGCATAAAACAACAAATACTAATATTCGCCAGTAGGAAGTTCATGAAGCTTCTGAGTAAAAGGAAAATAGCTTAGGGCAAGCACAATGAACAATTCACGCGTACTTTACGTGGCGTCGATATTGTTTCTGCTATCGTCCGCTGTTATACTTGATATTAAAATGGGCGGCAGACGTCGTCATATGGATCGCTCAAGAGGAGGGAGGGAGGGAGGAAGGAAGGAAACATATAGGGAGGAAGGAAACAAATGGGTAGGAGTCGACAGTTGAGTGAATATATCTATCTTCCATATATATATATATAGGGCCGTGGGAAGCAAATTAAAAGTGGTACGGCCTAACCAAATCGGCTAGGGGTCTGGGGGAGCACTGTGAAGCTCCCACAGCAAGGTCCCAGGCAGAACCACGGAAGTTGAAGCAATTAGTGGTACTGAGCGTCTTATCTGGCTCTGGTGGCTATGTTTTAACTAAACTAATGTTTAGTGTTTACTGTTTTAATAAAAATGTGAACTACAGCAGGAGCGGCTCTAGGATTTATGGTTGGGGGGGGGGGAGGTGCTGGGGCACGGAATTTTTGAGGACTTTTTTTTGCTTTTTGTAGTTCGCTCCACCGACTGGAGTGCATTTTCCTGACCGACAGTGACATTTTAGTTGGTGTCCCCCCCCCCTTCCAATTTCGGCCATAAAGCTATTTTGTGCTATTAAGTGTACGATTTTGATCAGGAGAGGGCAAATTTTTGTGTTAAGTCTTCAAATTACGTGGGGTCGGTGGGAAGTCCTGTGTTTGAGTCCCAGTCGGGGTAGTTGACTTTTACTTCTTTTTCAGATTAATGTATCTTGTATCCTAGCAAACCCAGTCTTTAATGCAGCCTGTCTGCTTCGTTTACCCTTTACCTTTTAATTTATTCTTTATTTACATCAGTTCATTTTAGAACCTTATCCTTATGTACAGTACGTAGCATATAATAGGTAATTCGTTCCCCCCCCCTCCCCTTCCCACCCTTGTGTATGTAGGCGATGTTTCCTATTTAGTGACTTACAAAACTTACTTTTGAAAAAGTTGTAATCGGTTGGCTGCTGTGTTGGGCTTTCTCCAAAGTTTGGTGTTGACCACTTGCTTACTTTAGAGTTCCTTTTATTTGTTTTTTCCCCGAAACCCCCTTCTCTTGGTCAAGTTTATTGTCCTTCGTAGGATGCGGGAAAAGAAAAATAGAATTTCTGTTTATGCATGGACTTGTATACTATCACAGTACGTAATTGTACATAATAAGCGCCATGGTTTACGCTAGTGGTATGGGAAAGATGCTGCTCATAAAAGATGCTGCTCACAGGGTTGCTTCAAAAGTTTGACGACAGCAGACGGCTTGTGTGTGTTTGGCTATATCATATTTTAAAACTTGCGTGCCGAAAAGTGGTACGGCAAATGCCGCACCAGCCGTACGGTACCGCTTCCTACGGCCATGATAATACGCTTAGGTTTGGCAAGCAAATTCATCATTTATGCACTAAAATGAAAGCGGGCGAGCGACCGACAATGTCAAACAAACGGATGTAGCCTGTAACAATCAGTAACAATCGAAATATTGCTTTAATAATGTTACCTCTTAGAGCCGACGTGAAGAGTTTCAAAGATGGTTCAGTAACAATCACTGCATGCACGACCGTTGATGGGTTTGTTGCGCTTAGTATCAGAACGGAGAAACTGGCAATTGAGCGTCCTCCATTGAAAAAAGACATTTACTTCCATACCAAAACAAATCAGCACGGGTTAAAATGGAGGGGGAGCAGGGATGGGGATATTCAGACCACTCAATAGGGGAATCCGGTGCGGGACGGGAAAGGGGTTACAGGGTGGGGGGGGGGCATGGAGGAAAATCGGACCATACAATTGGATAGGCCGCAGGGGAGTTCGGAGGAAGAAGCAGGGGGCAGTCGGCACCCTTTTCATTCCATACTGCCCACTACAGTATTTCGCTCAGGTATGCGGGAACCGGCTAGACCAGCGTAAACGGGGGTACAGCTAGTATTGTTTTAAGTGTCTTTAGGCAACAAAGTAATGGAGCCGTGTGATCTACTCTGAAATAAAGACCAAAGCAAAAGTGATAGACATGAACTTTGAAAGTGGTCCACTAGCTGTCACCAGTTACTAAACGCATGGATCGCTCAAGAGGAAAGAAGGAAGGAAAAGGGATGGGTAGGGAGGAGGAGGTGAAAAATGAGAGTACCAGTCACCAAATGCATGACTCGCTTAAGACAAGGACGGGTCAAGTAAGTAGGGACAGGAAAAAACCGCAGTCTGATGTGACATGAAGCGGGGAATGGGAGAGGGAGGGAAGGAGGGAATGAAGAAAAATTACCCGTCTTAATGAAAGTCCGGGCACTTAAGCGGGGTTGTCACAAACCAAACATTCTGTGCAAATGAATCACAGGAAACCTATTTTTAAATGCATCAATCACCACACTGTCACACTCTGCTCAGAATGAATGTAGCCTAGAGTGCTTACCAGTGTCAGGCCGGTGACAGGATACCCATGGCGTAGTGTCGTGGTCGCCTCTTTTGGCTAGGGGGTTCTGGGGAAGCACCATAAGTTCCACCCCAGAAGCCAACACATTTTCCGTGTTTCTAGATGTATTTGATGGATGTTTCACAGGTTTTACAAGACAATTAAACTAACTTAAATAATATGAAATTTCATTCTCAAATATAATGTTAATGGTATCAAAAATTTAAACTAAGCTAAGTTCGAAATTCCCCAGGCCACTAAATTCTCCGAGACTCCTGCAAATTGCAGGGCCAGCGGTGGGTCGGGTCGGGAGTAGAGGGGAGAAGAACAATAGGGACAATTTGCATCAGGCCCAGGGAATCTAGTGGCCGGTGTATTTCGACTTAAGCATATTTGAATACCTAAACTGAGCACCGTCTTTCTTAGTTTTCGAGCGCACATGTACCTTTGGAAGATTGGGGAATTGAGCTTTACGTGGGTACAATATACATCCTAAAGCATTCACCAGCTAGAACTGCCAGAAACTGACTGTCCAGAAAATATTAAAAAAAAAGAAAACCCACGGTGCGCTTGGTATACATGGGCTGAACGGACAGATAACACCAAAATAGTGGCCCTACACCCCGTTTGCACCAGGCTTGAGTAGCCGGGTCACTGACCATGGCCGATTGTTGTCCTTGCTTCCCCCTCATTGCCGGTCCTGGAACTGGAAGAAAGGATTAGCTTGGGGAATGTAACTGGAATGTACCATGCCAGGCCCATGATCGATATTGGTTATCTGTAAAGTATCTAAAGCTACTTTATAAGAGTCTGAAACAAGATTCTACTTGTGAATGCTTTAGTAGAGCATTTTATCGATTCGTTGAATTCAGGTTTGGACTAGTCAGAAAGTTAAAGTTTTACCTCAGCACTTCACTCACAAGGTCGCTTATTCGATTGAATTCAACAATACGGCCACATTGTTCGGCCATAGTTTGTTCAGAAGTCGTTAACTTGGGTGTGCTGGGCTGAAGTCGACGTCCAACAGACACTACTTAAATAAAAAATGCTTGCTAATCGTGTCAAAACCGGCTGTTCGAATTCACTACATAAACGCTGTCCAAAGTTGTTACGATCTGTCGTAACAATAATCATGCTGAAACCTAGGTGGAACAAAACAGTTGTTTTAATGATAATTTTATCGATGATTCTTTCAGACTTCCCGTGCCCCATTTATTGGGCAGTCGTCTAATAAGCCTTAGTTTTATTTTTCAGATTTCGTTCCCATTTTTTACGGCAACGGCATACTTTTTTTTTTCCAAATCCTAATTGACGTTCTCGTTAAAGGTCACCACAACCAAGCATGGCATACAATGGTTGCACATCATAACTTTATCACATAATGGCCTTGGAACTGGATCTTTACCTCAATCTGCCCTCCCTCCAAGCTTACTGTTGTGCAACAATAACAATATTGTTACTTTCTCTAACAATGATTAATGCTTTTGTACCTTGCCAACCTTCTGTCCAACCTGCTGTTGCCGCCTTTCCAACTCTTAGGTCTGAAGTTGCACGCTTTGTGGCAAGCCTTATGGGACAGACAGGCTAGCAATAAATTACGGACTATTAAGGGACTGTCGAGGAATGGCACTCGGCTTGTCGCCGCAGTCGCCGTGAAGAGGTGGTGATGGCCCGTTTACGCATTGGTGACACCCGACTTACCCACTGTTTCCTTTTGAGGGGGGTTGACCCTCCTGAATGTCATTGATGTTGACGGCCACTTACGGTCTGACACTTGCTTATTGATTGTCACCATCTTGATGGTGTTCGTCGTCGTTTCCATCTTCCGCGGGACATTGCGCGTCAATTAGGCGATAAGTCTGTCCTCCTGTCCGGTGTTTTTCAATTTTTGCAGGAGGTACAGATGTATGACAAGATTTAGATTTGGTGTTTGTACAATATCTCTCTAATGTGTGGTGCAGTGGCAACCCGGACCACTAAGCCATTAAGCCTCAATCCCCCTCCCCCACCCTTCTGTGTAGCTTAATATTTAAGCAGCCATTCCCTCCTTCCATTCCAAGCCTCGGCTACTGTAAGTTTGTTTTGATTAACTACTGGAAATTATTGACCCCCATCTTGTTAAGTTGTTCATGGCAGGGACATTTTATTGGCAGGCGAGCTATCACCATCAGCATTAAATCTGACCCAATTAGTTATCCTTTCCATTAATCACTGTTCGTTCGCATCATATTATTCCGCTCATACAAACCTTCGTGCATTCCGTTCTGAGCCTCAGCTAATCGATGTTTGTTTTGGTTAACTATTGGAAAGTATTTTTACCTACTTTCCTCGAACTTCCCAATTTTAGTGATCATGCCCCAAACCTTTCACCATTAGTGACCCCCATCTCATTAAGTTATTCACGGCAAGGAAATTTTAGTGGCAGGCGAGCTATCACCATCACCATTAAATCTAACCAAATTACTTATATCTATCCAGTAATCACTGTTCGTGTCAAATCTTCCTGCACTCCTCCGACGTTCTGCTGTCAATAGTGTGCATTAAATCTCTAGGCTATCACCAGTGGCGGATTTAGGTGGGTGCACTGAGTATGACCGCACCCCCCCCCCCCCCCCCCCCCCCCACCACCACTAAAAATACTTTAAAAAAATTGTTTGTTTACTTACCCACGATTGACAAAAAAAGGAGGAAGTGATGAAGAAAGTCTTTCACCTCTGCCCTAAGACGGTATAATTTTTTTTCCCGGGAAGCCAAATATGGCGTTGAGAATTCTGCAGATGAAAAGCATAGCTATCTAGGTAGCAATCAGATGTCATTGTAGAGGGTCTGTGTTTGGTGGTGAGTTCCCATGTGGGTTGTGGGGGAATGAATATTCTGACAACAGCGGTTGTTTTAGGCCTAAACTGGTCTACAAACAGTTCCTCTGCCGAAAAAGGCATTAAAAATTGCTAAATATGTAAAAGTTTAAGAGGCACTGCCCAATTCCCTGCTGGGGAAGCTGCAATGCTTGCAATGCTTTCCCAGACCCCTCCCTCCCCATAGCTTCTGTGATTCTGGCTTTGGCCAATATCCAAGAGGCTTGCCGCTATTACTTACGTGAAAGTTACATTAGTAGGCTTGTTTACTTCATTAGGTGGAAGCCATATCAATACGATTTCTGATTTTGGGTCACGGTTATTGTGAGTCACTCCACACTCTATTGGATGAGATATATTATTGGGACTCCACTGGCCAAAGGTTTCGTTCTTGTCATTGGACGACATCACCAGGAAACCCAGTAGACTTTGTTTAGGTGGAGAGCAGATCGTCACTATAAATATAAATAAAACAAAAACAAAATAAATTAAAAAGCGACAGTGCATCGTTACACATTCAGTGATCCTTTCGATGAGTACGAGCATGTGGCCATTTAGCCGAAAGAATTTAAACGTGATATCGCCTGGCTGAAATAAAAATAGAATTTATAAGCACTACGTAGGTATTGAAAGAAAGTATAAATGGAAAACCATTTCAGTGCAGATAGATTACATAATTGCGACGTTTCGTATCATTTCTTTTTTTAATAAATACGGATGCAAACCTATTTACGTTGCCTTTTGGACTTATATGTCAGACTGCCTGACATATTATTTCGTATCATTCTCTGCTTCGTTATCAAGCAATGTATGGGTTTGAACCCAAAGTCAAGAATGTGCTTTAAAAATCGTAAAAATGGAAAATGCAAAGCACATACTAAAAAGGACCTAAAGTGTGTGCGGCCTATCTTGAGTTCGCTGCAGAACGAACACAGATAATCGATTGTAAGTTTTTGGTAGCAGAGTGCCTTGTTGATATCCAAAATGGTTACAAAAACAATGGCGGCCGTCGATTAAAGCCGCTCCTTCCAGGAAGACGTAGCTGCTCTTAAAATACTTCCAGGACTCAAGATAGGCCGCGCACACAATAAGCCAGCTTGGAAACACACAATAGAAGACCAGATATTTTTCCTGCTAGCGCGTTTATAGAAATATCCTCAGATGTAAGGACACTCATATTCGTTTTTGTGGCTGTCCTAAAATTGTTGACCCATACCTTAGATGTTCGTCCTCACATTTGCCCTCTCACACTCACACTTGAGTGGATATTTATGGAATACAGCTGATAGTGAGGTTAAAAAAAAATTAATAAATATCCGTATTAATTAATGTAGGCCAAATGCAGTTGAACTGTGTTGTAGAAAACTAAAAAAAAACTGTTTTTTTTTTAGGCGCTAAAGCGAGCGCTGTAGCATTCTCGCATTTCGTGCTGGTGCATTATTGCAATTTTGAAGAAACCCGTGTAGGCCCGGATTATAAATATCAAATTATGTCAAGGACTTCATAATAATAATAATAATCATTTTGTTGCTGGAGCAACAGGTCTGGCAAGGATCACGGGGATCGCTGACTGCCAGCCTTAATAGGGGCTGCATTTAAGACGTGTGTAAATAAAAACTAAAATAAAAAAAAACCATGGTAGATAGGGAATGCGAAGGTGGAAAGTAAAAACAATACAAAATAAAATTCAAAAGCTTGCGTATAGGTAAAAATTAATTTTTAAAAATTGCATGACCAATGGAAAGGTGGGATCAAATTAGGAAGGGTGGGTTAGGATCTCAACTGCCTTACCACCAAGGTTAGACCTGCCAGGGACACAAAGGTGGTATCGCCAGTCGAATGGAAAAGAAGAAGGGTGGATGGCCATTTGTCAAAAAACAAAAAAAAATGAATAAAAAACGTAAAAAATGTAAAGAGTTTAAAAGTCTTAACGTAAGTAGAGCTTCACGTAAAAAAAATAAATAAAAATTTTGTTGCGAAGCAAGGACAAGGATTGATCACCAGTGGCCTACAAGACACTGGTGCCAAGTGTCTGAAGTTTTGAAGACACGGATCAAGGACGCCATCGCAACTGTTACGACTGACGAGTTCGAGAATGTTTGGCGTGAAGTCGAATTCCGATTGGACATTCTACAGGTCACAAACTGTACCCATTTCGAAGTTTATTAGCGCCTATAAGAAACCTTTTGAGAGTACTTTTGATTGATTAACTGACCAATACAATTCCGATTTTTTGCTTTATTTTGTTTAACTTCCTCTCTTGTTCAGTTTTAAACTATATGTGGGTTGGACAAGGTTGACAAGTAAGACAGCTGATTTCTGGTAATTATCAATTGAATCAAGAGATATCAGTAGATGTGTGGCGAAATTGTTGTCATTCTCTTGCTTTTACGATCAAAGTACAAACACATTTCTCCCAGCCAAGCGAGCCTAGCCTGAGACTGAGATTGTTGGCTGGCTTACTTGTCAACCTTGTAAGACTTAGAGGATTAGCCCGTGACCCGAAACTTGCAGAGGGTAGGGCCTGACGGACAGGAAACAACCCCTTTGTGCTTGCGGCGATATGTCTTCCTTTCTGGCATTGGTTACGTTTTTCTCCACTAGATGTCGGTAATTGCAGATATCTATAAATGAATTACAGATATCTGTAAATGAATTATTGATAACTGTAATTGATTTACAGATGTCTGCAATTGAATTAGTGATATCTGTAATTGAATTACAGATATCTATAAATGGTGCGTATTTACAGATATCTTTAAATGAATTTACGTCTCCATTTTGCATCTCCAACTGCTAACCCCCTCGTCAGCAGTCGTGGTCAAGAGGCGAACTCCCTTCTCACTTCTTGCTGACATAATACTTGAACGGTCCTTTAGCAAGAAAAAAATACATTTGTATGGAAAAAAAATCACATTAGATAGAAAATAAATCCCATTAGATAGAAAAAAATCCCCGTTTTATAGAAAAAAAAATCCTACCAGTAATTTTCTGACGAGACTCTTCCTGAAAGAATTAAGTTACTCTGGTGCCTCGGTGAGTTCTTCGGTGCCTCGATGAATCTCAAAGAAAGGGAAAGTCTTTGCAACAAGCATTTGCAGTTACTCACAATGAAGAGGCATCCTTTGCTGCCACTTAAAGCAGGCAAGGCAATAGATGATTGAAAATGTTATCCAGTTGATTACGATGTTTCCGATGACTTGCAAAAGTGGAAAAGAACAGCAGAATTGAATTCCAAAAAACTGACTCGTACTGGGGAAAAGTATTCCAACGGGAGTATTGTTTTGCTGGAACGCGCAGAAATTAGTGCCGACAGACGGTGCTGATCGATTTCGACTCGCAGCCGATTGAGATAGCTATGTTGACTGTGAGTATTTATTATTTTTTTTTTTTATTTATTTATGAAACAGTAAACAGCCAGTTTCCATGAAATGTGGCTGGAGCCAAATACAAAATAGAAAATTACAACAATGGCTCCGGAATGTAAACAAATGACAATAGCAAAGGAAACAAAAAAATAAAAATAGACATATAATAAACATTAACAATAGACGCTCGAGCGTCTGACGGCCTTAGCTGGCCACTCTACCGTCGGCCAGCTAAGGCCATCAAACTCTTGAGCTACTCACAGCCAACACCGTTATCTCAACCGGCTGCGAGTCGAAATCGATAAGCACCGTCTGTCGGCATTAATTTCTGCGCATTCCAGCAAAACAATGGCGGTCTCTGTATCGTGTTTTGGTGATGCAGTAATTCAATTAATGTATCGGACGTACGTAACGTATTCCTACCGCAATTCTTGTGTTCAGTTATTGTGTAAATGATCCAAAAGTAAAGCATGCATGTCAAAATGGATGTAATTCCTTTTAAAGAAATATGGGGCTGAAAACGTTCAGTAAACAAAAAAATATAACCAAGACAAGCGTCTGACTATAACTTATTCCTATTATTCTTGCTCTGCTGTCCTACTTTTTTTCTGGAAAAGTCCTACTTTTTTTTCTGGAAAAGTCCTACTTTTTTTTCTGGAAAAGTCCTACTTTTTTTTCTGGAAAAGTCCTACTTTTTTTTCGAAAGTTCTCTGGACGGCCTGCTTATTAAATACAAAACATTTTTCTGAACGATGAAAAATGTTCACCTTGCAATTATTTCGAAGCGGAAAGTGAAAGTAACCTTAAACGATTTAATGGCCATCAGCTGTCAGCATGTGTATTGATTTAAAACTGTCAGCGAATATGCCACGTTTCTCTTTTTCAGATTTTCCTCCAACCTTCCTGTTAGATCACAATGACAGGATTCCCAACCTTTTCTACAGTATTCCTCCCCATTGGAACCAGCAGGCAAGGGCCTCCTCTCTCCCTCCCCCCCCCCCAATAATAGTTTTGCAATTTTTGTTCACTACGATGTCAACATACGAACAAAAATGTCTAGAACTTTGGCTAAAATGGCTGTATACTGTACAAAAATGTGTAGATACAATTTAACTTCTTTTGTGATACATAGTTAAAAAAAAATCGTTAGGGCGCTTTTAAGTAACGACTCGCCTTTGCATTCTCGCAGCAGACATTTAATCGCAATGGCAAAGGTGGCGTAGCCATGGTAACAGCGCTTTCTGGATTAGCTAAATCCGGGATTGTTTGAGTAAATGCTTGCAGTCTTATAATTCGTGACATTAAGATAAAGAATTCCTCCTGACGAAACAATTTTCCCAATCGCTTCTAAATTCAATGAATGACTCGTTTCGTTGCGAGCTGGCAGAGCTAAAACCGCCGCCATGTTGGAATTTCAGATAATTTCTAGTTTCTAGCTGCGAGAATGCAAAGGCGAGCCGTTGCGTAAACGCGCCCTTATAGTACGGCGCCGGCAGTGGCTCGCGCCTCCCCTGCAGTTGCTCCGCGCAGGGAGGCCCGCCTCACCGGTTGGGAA
>JAHWFP010021980.1:0-12640 GCA_023313725.1 Lithobius niger | reverse complement strand
AGCGTCGTCCCTGTGAAATGGGTGTTTGTCTATAAATGTTTGACCATAACATTGCAATAATAAATTAAATTTCATGTGCTTAAAATTTCACGAACGGTATTTGGCGCAATGGGATTTGGAGAAACGGGACGGGATCATGGCATCGGGCACCATTTTTAATAAAAATAAGAGTATTTTTGTCCTCCCATGAGGGCCTTTTCAAGACATTAAAACTGGGAGGACGCAGTATATTTGACGCTCACTTGTAGTTAAATTGCAAGTATAAGCTTCTAGAAATATTGAAAAATATTGCTACTAAAAAAACAAAAATAGTGAAGCTAACGATTAGAGGCCCGCCATTTTTGTCGGAAGTTCGAAATAGGGAAGAATCAGGACTACTTCCCTCCTTCTTTAAAAGGTTTTGTCAGAAGGAAATCTTAATTATTGTCACGGATTACACCAAGGTCGAGTGGAACGATAGCATACAGGAAGGTTGGTCATTCCGCAGCTCATTAAGTCGTTTTCCCGCCAACATTTTCGTGTGACGTCACTGGCTCCAATCTGGAATGACTTGTGCGTATGTGCGTAAGCTGTTGAGCTGTATTGTGACGTCAGTGGAGACAGCAAAATCACCAGCCAATGGAAAAGCAATATGCAAAAATCTCGCAATAGATCCCTCCTGGACTACACGACTGCAAGCATTAATTCAATGTAGTATGTCAGAGATACCTAGATAGTATTGTTAGCACAGCAACTTTAAGTTTGCCAGCGCGACGAATCCTAGCTGCGAGAATGCGAAGCTAGATGGTTGCGTAAATATGTCGTTACGTAACAATGGGCATAGAGTGATGTTCGCAGATCTTACGTGAGTGAAAATAATAAAACGTGGGATGCGGGTACAACGCGAATATACCTTCATATTTTTCTAACGAAAATTGACCAATGAGAGGCCAGTAATGGCAACCACTTGCCAATCAAGCCTCATTATCACGAGTAAAACCATCACCGAGTATTTTATCATATTCATCGGTCAGCTTCGCCCCTACATGTTGTTTTCACGATCGAATCGTCTGGTTTCTAAAAACCCTGAAAAATCGTCGCCTCTCCATACAAGGTACAAAAATAATGTGACCCCCCCCCCAAGAAAAATTTACTTTTCGTATTGCTATTGAGACTGTCTGCAGATGATTTCCTGCAGCTAAATTAAGTAAGGAAAGGACAATTAAAAATGTTATGTAAAACACCAATGTTCCTTTCACCCACCTTATGTCGAGTTTCACATAATAAACCAAGGAGCAAGGAGGCAAGGCTTTTCTAGAAAGTATATTAAAAGCAGTAGGTAATAGTGATACTAACAGCTTCAAAACCGCGTAAACACTCACATCAACGGGGGAGTTATGTGGAGACTTGCCACCAGAAGCATGAGGAGTTTTTAGAAATTTTCACGGCTGAAAGTGTCATTTTTGAGGTCCAAAAATGATTTTTTTCTTCAAGTTCTCCCCAGGCGATAAATAATGACTGGTACCTAAGCTGCCTTTATAGTCGAGTCATTTAAAAACAGCTACGAAATGAAGGGAAGGGACCAGATTTTAAGACCGACCAGGAAATTACGAGAAAAAACTGATTAACAGAAATTTCACTTGTAACTATAAAATCTGAAAAGGCCCCTATGCCAATATAGGGAGGGGGGGAGGGGATTGAGGCTTAATGGCGCGTCGACAACGTGGTCATTAGCGCCATTAGCGTGGTCATTATACGGGAGGGCCCATGTGCCATTGGCACCCTGGCACTATGGCCAGTCCGGGCCTGTGTGGTTGCCGCGAGCAACCAGTCCGGTTAGGGCTTTAACCAGACAGAAGACAATTTTGTGCGAAGCGATGCGTTACTACATGCCAACAAGGTCAAAATTGCTGCACTCAAGTAGTAAGTGAGTGTGGCGTTTATTGGCCGATTTTGACGTCTTTGGTAAACCATCGTGCGACACCAAGCAGCCGCGACCAACCAGTCCGGGTTGCTAGGGCTTTAGGCTTAATTGCCGCTAATATTTGAAGCGTGGCGTGGCTGTAGAGGCAACCGCAGTACGTGAAATATTATGCGGAATTTAAATCAACCGTAAATAGTTTGAATTTAAATTAAATACAATTGCCGTAAAACTTAGCATTGTTGCGGACCATAGTCTGTTTTAAATATAAGAAACAATATTTTCAGTAAAAAAACAAAAACACTTCTCTACTTTGGTAGACGTGCCGTGGCCAGCTTGCTCAACTGCCCAAGCTTACTCAACTGTCAGCTTTTCCGGTGAGTAATGCTGTTTTCGGTGAGTCTGTGTTGAACCTTACGGGAAAACAAAACTACTTAAGAGGAGGTATATTCTCGTTTCAAATACAACACGTGCGTAGCTCAAGTATCGATGAATGTTCTCAACCGCTCGTTACATTCCCAAGCTGATAAAAGCACATCCGCTAGCGCTCGATATTTTTTCAGCATCAGAATACAACTCGTGGATGGATGATTAAAATATTTATCGATAAACATCGCACTCGTGACATTACGACTGAAAAAACTCTCCTAATACCACAGTTTACAACGGATTCGAAGTAAGGGAGGGAGGGGGTGGTAGGAGAAGAATTCTTGTGACCGAACTTTTGTCAGGTATATATACTGGTACCTAGACAGGGTTGGCACAAGGTACTAGAAGTACTTAAAAATGCATAAATTCGTTAAGAAAAAATTGTATTCCTTGAAATTGTTCACCACGTTCTTGAAAGTCCTTGAATTATTTTTTTTGTCCTAATAGCAACAAGAGAAAGAAAAACTCTAAGTTTGTTTTAAATAATTTGCTTGTTTGTCATAAATTTGTTGTTGAGTTATCTTTTTAAGTCTTTGTTTCGTGAGTTTTCATCAGGTGTTCATGAAGACGAATCTGGAAAAAAAAAAGCTGCGGTAAAAAGCCAATGGGAGAAAAGCCGTGGGAAAAAACCGAACGAAAAAAACACCTTTCTCTGCCTGGTGAAATTCGAGCCAAGGCAAATTTGCGTAATTTATAACAACACGAAAAAAACCCACTTTTTTTCAGTGCACAATTAAAACGTTTGAGCAAGTTTATTCATTAGTAAAGCTCCTTGAAAACGTATATTGGTTCTGGAAAAAAGTCCTTTTCGGAACAGCTCGAAATGAAGTTCTTAGGTGTTCGGAACTTAAAGGATGTACCCTTCCCGGAAAAATTATCTCAACTTTTCTAGCAGTGTTCGCACAAGATAACATAAAAAATTCAAGCATTTTCAGCTTGAATTTCTTTGTTATCGTGTGCGAACACTGCTAGAAAAGTTGAGAAAGTTTTCCCGTGAAGGCAGCGTACACCTTTTATGTTCCGTACACCTAAGAACTTCAATTCAAGCTGTTCCGACAAGGACGTAAGGCAATCTTGTTAATGGAGTCAATACGAATCCAACGCCATCGCTGGGATACGTCAACAGCGGTGACGCTAAATTCCTTACGAAGTCATTTCCGCAAGTCATTAGGGAGGTATAAAGTCGATGTGTGATTCCGCGGGCTGAGTTGGCTGTTTTTTACATTCCGCTGCCTAGGTTAGAACGGACAACGTTCGGGAACATTGCACGTGCGAGTTTTATTATTATTTTTCTTTTGCTGGCATTTGAAACCCAGATTAGTCGAACCCGACAAAAAAAAAAAACATTCACCATGGAGAAACTTTTGAATTAGATCTAGTCCCCGCTAGTCACTGCCGACCAGGTAGGGTGAGAGCCTGCCAACCTAACGAAGCAAGCAGTCAGCATTAAAGACTAGCCTTGCGAGAATACTTACTGCGTATTGTTTGCTTTGTTAACCCTTTACCTGGTAAATAAAGAATTAATCACAAGGTAAAGGTTAAACGTAGCAAACAAACCTCATAAAAGACTGGTCTTATGACGATATAAGATACACTAATCTGAGAAATAAAGAAAATACAACTGTCCCGACTGGGACTTGAATCTAGGACTTCCTGCTGAACAGGTCACCGCTCTAACCGTGCTACCACGGCATATACTAGCTACAAGCTCCAGCCGAGCTAAATGGCTGTTCAGTCTTTCTCACTGGTGACCTAAAGGACACAAACATACACAAGGAGGGGAAGCAACTTGCATCTTGGCAGCCATACTAGAAATAATACAAGCAATAGATAAAGAATAAATCATAAGCCAAAGGGTTAACGAGGAAATTGGACGGCATTAAAGAGTCAAGAATCAATCTTGAGTGCAGGTCACGTGGTTTTAGTACATTCTTTTTAAGACTGCATGTGGTAAAGCCAAGCGTCTGTTTGTGGAAAGATTCCAACGGGTTCGGATAGATGAAAGAGGGTAGAATGGGAAAGGATCAAATGAGGTGTTGTGACGTGGGTAGAATTAACTACCCACAATGATCTACTACAGTTTCACTGATCTCTGTGTAGTGTCGCACCTACACTTCTGTGACGTCACTTCTGTGACGTCATGCGTCATAGGCAATAAGAGGGCCCCCCACACACTTCCTGTGGTACCGCACTTCACCCAAACCTACTAAGTACTTACTAGTTGTGGTTTATTCTTACTAAAGCCCTAAAGCAGGCCCGAATACTTCACAATGGCGACGAGGGTAAGTAGAAATCTTGAAGACGAATAAAAAGCCTTTCCCAAACCATCTCTTTTTAATGTTAATCACCTGTATTGGAATACATTATTAAGAAGCGGTAGTTTAAAATTTCCCAGCGAATTTTCTGTGTTCAATGTCCCAGGTGCAGCTGGTGACGCTCCCGAGGGCAGAGTTCGTCTGATTGAGCTACTAGGGGGAAGGATTTGGACCAGGATTTAGTCATTTTCGTCAAAATGGATTGCAGTGGTTTTCTCCCGTAGGGAGTGCTTGAAGCAGCTTTGGAGAAATATACGTCGTATTGCCTAGAGCATAGAATCGTCCTGGGAATATCAGGTTGATGGAGTATGATTCTGGCAATCGCGTAACTGGCTTGGTTAACCCTGTGAAAGGTTGGTGTAAAACTGTAGTGTATGCCATGTTTCATAAGCTAGTCTTTCAAAGGGAAAGACTGTCATTGTAGCTATTTTCTTTCGTTGGGAAAGAAGGTTATTTCTTTCAGAGGGATTCTAATCAGAGGGATTAAAGGGATATACCCTCCCAGCGCCATTTTTCTCGATCCTCCATGTCAAGTACGGCCCCAAAGGTCTATTTACTTAACCGTTAGTCTCGCCCTTGCTAAAAATCTGTTTTAAATTGTGGCGTCTAGGAGATTTTCTGCTGAATATTAGGGAACGATATTTACGTTCTTCCAGAACGTATACGATGCTTTGCACGCCTACAGTGACCTTGAAGTTTTATCTGTGTGTGCGCGCAGTACTAATTTTAATCGTTTGCTAATAATTACTAAGATCAAAAATCTAAAAGACTAATGCAATAAAAATTAAAATGAATTATTCCAATCGCTCGCCGAAGCAAAATTATAAGACACTAGCCTACACAATTATAAATTGTGATGTTAAAATACGAGAGTCATTCCGGTTTGTAACGACACAATCTTTAACTTGATTCTGTTTCGTGTACTATTCCCAAAGCCAACCGAGACAGCAGCTACGCGAGGAATGCAGCTACCACCCCAGCCGACCTTGGCACTGTAAATGCATGGATGGCGATCTGCACATAGCTGTTATAAGGCGCGCGGTATGTTATAAGGCAGGCCGGGTGAACCTTTAAGTTGTTACTGTACAAGAGTAATGTTGGTTTGTTTAAAACATTCCGGTTTTATTTGTTAAAAACTGGTAACTAGCCACTTGATATGTTTGAAACTGTGAAGTGTTTAAGATGAACTATCATTAAAAGGAAAGCTCATTAGTAAGTCTAGTTAAAGCAGTGAACGGCTTTATAAAGTTTTGAGTGATACTTGCAAGGGAGTTAAAGTTACAAAAGGTTAACAATTGAGAGTAACGTTAAAATTAAGGGAATTTTCATATTTGCCTATTTATTAAGTTTGTTAGCTGTTTTTCTTTCACCTATGTGGGACGAGGAATATATGGATTGATATAGGGTTTAAATCACTTGGAGAATTGATTAGTATTTAAGGACACTTCCTTGTGTAATACTTTTGAATTTAAGGATAGTGTAGACATGATGGCTACTCCTGAAGAACCTGTTGTAAAATTTTCAAGGAAATTGTTAAAACGTAACCATGATTCAGGTCCCACCTTGACTGCAGAGATAATAGCATTTTAAAAGAAGACTAGTCATCTTTTCACGAAACTCTGCTCTTTCGAGAAAGACGTACTGCGTAACCAGTTTTGTGCCAATATTAAAAGCATTCAAACTCAAAAAAATAGTTAATGCCATGAAGCCAGAAGTGGATTCAAGCTGGTTCCTCTACCTTTCGAATCGAAGAATTCACGCTTTTGGTAGCCAAATACAGATGATGATTTGAAAAAAAAAACCTAGTTGAAAATTGCAAAGAGTGTCCTTGCAATCGAAACATTGAAAACCAATATATTAGAAACTGAATTATTGGTAAGTCACGGTAGTTATGTCAGTGACAGACCAAAGGCAGTCTAGGACCATGTTACTTTCGCAGGTACAGTAGATGATAAAATGCTATTAATAATTTCGGATGATACATATTCAAAATTCCCATTTGCATACACAATGATCGTTTCAAAATTTCCATTTGCATACACAATGATCGCTTCAAAATTCCCATGTGCATACATAATGATCGCTTCAAAATTTCTATTTGCATACACATTGATCGCTTCAAAATTCCCATTTGCATACACATTGATCGCTTCAAAATTCCCATTTGCATACACAATGATAGCTTCAAAATTCCCATTTGCATACACAATGATCGTTTCAAAATTTCAATTTGCATACACAATGATCGCTTCAAAATTTCTATTTGCATACACATTGATCGTTTCAAAATTTCCATTTGCATACACAATGATCGCTTCAAAATTCCCATGTGCATACATAATGATCGCTTCAAAATTCTCATTTGCATACACAATGATAGCTTCAAAATTCCCATTTGCATACACAATGATCGCTTCAAAATTCCCATTTGCATACATAATGATCGCTTCAAAATTCCTATGTGCATACACAGTGAACGCTAATCCCTCCACGAATATCATTGAGGACTTTGAGGATTAAATTACAATTTACGGGTTTTGTAAGGTCTTGGTTTCTAACAATAACCCTAATTTTGTTTCAACCGTTCCGGAAATTATTGACGGCAATGTGGTGTGTGTCATGTTCCAAATATCCATTATGATGCCGCTTCGTTTGTGAAAGGTTTTGTAAATCCTTCAAAACATTCATTAGAAATTGGATGCTCTGTCGCTCGAACAACTGAATTAGCAACATAAAAATGTGTTACAACTACCAGAGTCATGTTATTTATATATACTTGCAGGTGCTTGTGAATTATTCCTTCCTTTGAAACGTCGATAAATCCTTTAAGTCCTAATTGGCTGGCTTGAGTGGTGAAAGAACGAAGACAGCAAATGAAATCCACTTTACGTAATCCAAAACGAAGTTCCAACGTAACGAGCAAGTTCTTTCCTGCAATCTCATTTGTACCATAAACTCATTAGATTCCTACATGGAAATAGGTTACTTTTGTTATTTTGTTCGAACACGTGATGGATTCACGTGGGTAAGACGAGCTGACCATTGCATAACAGCATCGGATGTTTTCCAAGGTGACTTTGAAAGCCAAGGGCATTCCAACCAACTAGCGTGGAATTTGATAACAGTTTATTGTGTGATTCAATTCCCACTGAGAAGATTTCGTTACACAATTTGCCGGTCTTCCCGAACGTAGCTCAGCTGCAATTTGAAAATCCTACATCGAATCTGATTTTTTTTTCTTCTCAAGTCGGGATGTGTGCGTCGTGGAAAAACGTGTCGTCGCATACGCGTCGTCAATCAGGCACAGAGAATCCAAAATGCGTGTATTCGTTTCATTTTAAATCATAAGAATTTTGATGGTGTAAGAGACTATCCCAAAATTATCAAGTGTCTCTCTATGGCTCAGAGACGTTCTTTGCATTCTCTAACAATTGTTTACAAGTCTCTGCATCACAGAGAACCATCTTATTTGTTTACCTTATTCAATTCTGCACAGATGTAACCGGCTTACATGATCGGCAGCACGTAACTCACGAAGCAAACACTTCGTAGTTCGACTTGCCTCAATCATGGCGGCCTGCCAGCCTTCCAATTACTGCAGACTCAGGAATTGGACAGCTGCCAGCCGCCAGTTGTAGACACGGGTCCACTGCAACCCAGTTGGAACCGGGTTGAGCCTGTTCGCCAATAGCCTCAGGCAAGAGCCTATTGCTCTGCCCCGGTCCGAGTGGGTATAAAACGGGACAGAATCGTGAGCTCAGTTAGTTGGTTGTAGGATCTGACTGAAAGGTTGGATCCCTGACTACGAGGTGCAGCAGAAGGATAAATTCTGCTGATAGCCTAATATGTAAACGCTATGTGCATAGTCCCCTAGCTATGCAGTAAGGAGTGAATTAGGATCTAGCATTGTGCTTTGTGAATAATCGTCCACTTCCTTGGCGACCTTACACTGGCTGATCACAGTTATCCAACTAGATTTAGTCATGGCCGCCCCTTCACTCCCCCTCGCTGTCGCACTATACTAAACACCAAAACGTCGTTTCTGGTTCAGAGAATTTTGCGGAATGATTTGCCCAAAGCCATTAAAACTTGTCCTAGTGTTGGAGTGTTCCAAACTCAAGTATTCCGTCACTTGTTTAACTCATAACCTGGTCACTATCCCTCTCCCACTTTTATTCTTCCTTTCGCTTTTTCGGATTAGGTGTAAGAATGGACCCAGCGCCTAAACCTCGCCCTTTGTGGCACAATCAACTTTTCTTTCCGGATTTTGTTGATCAATTGTACTTTCACGTGCTACAAGGTTTATTATTACTATTATTAATATTATACCAATCCTTCATCGTGAAGTAGTGCCAGTGCCACAGACTTTGCATGAAATTGGGAGCACTTTTTCAGGGGATTGCACCCAAAACTATTCGGAGGGGGGAAGTTCAGAGAAGAATTCCACAACGTCCTTAATTCATTAATATCTTTGATTAACTGGTGGGGACCTAAGTGATGTCAACCATAATTTTCATTAATTTATAACGATATTTTCACTGAATTTCGATTATGTGCCCTATAAATTTTCCACTTTTTGTCGTGTTAATTATGTGCCCTGCAGAAAAAGTCTTCTTTCTGAGGGTTGTGGGGGGGGGGGGTGTAAATTAATATGTTTGAATTAATGTTTATATTTAAAATGGGTGAATTTAAACTGGATTGATTGAGTGATTTTAAATACCTTTGAGGGTTATTGTACATGAATGGTTTGTAAATTGTACATGGTCTTTACACACTCATCCCTCCTTTTTTTTGGGGGGGGGGGTGGTGGTGCGTGAATGAAGTGCATGTGGGAAGTAACGTGTACAGACCCCGAGAGGCAGGAGCAACTTTTAGTAAAAGTGCACAATAAGCTTTAGGGGATATTTTTTTCCTGAAAACCTTATTTGGGCGCCTTTTTTTGGCCCCTTTCATACCCCCTTTTTTACCCTTTTAAGGCCATTTTTAGACCTTTAGGCCTTTTCTCAGGCACCACCGTACCACCAAATCTCGGGACAAAAAAGCGCAATTTTTTCTTGCAAAATAGTATTTTGTGAAAAGGACACGGCAATGTTCCCCCTGCGCCCCTTCTGTGCACGCCACACTGCATGTGGGTGAATTATCTCCCACGGTAATCTATTATAATTCCACTGATCTCTGTACAGTGGCGCACCTACACTTTAATATATACTAGCCATATCGTTCGCTTCGCTCACTCAATTGGCGTCGATCCATGCTTCATGTAATTTCTTTGATTCCAAGGGCATCTCAAAATCGATGAACTGATTATTTCAACGCAAACTAATTGCAATTGTTGCTCACAGTTCATTCATATCACATTCCTCAGGACGTCTGCATTTCACCTATACCTCATTCAAAATATACGTTTGTACGTCTTCCGCTCCAGAAGTAATCGCCTACGAAGGTGAGAGATGAAAGATTGAGAGAGCAAAGCTTCGTTCGCTCAATCCACGCACCCTCCGTGCTTCAGAAACACGAATGTTTGACACCCTTTTAAAACCAGGCATATGGGTCTGATTTTTCCACGCATCAAGTCAGTTGATACAAAACCAATTTTATGATCTATAATGCGGTATGTTGCAAAATACGTCGTCCTTTAAGATTATTTTCTGCTTGCATCCTTTTCTAGATCATCTCAGTGTGTAACTAATAGCTTCAAGACGGTTTGGTGGTCACGAAATTTAACCCGTGCATGAACAAACTACGACGCCATGAACGTAAAACATTAGGTGGATGAAAAAAATAAAACTTTAATGCTATTTTTGCAAGTTTTTCGTGTATTTGAGGGTCATAATAGGCGGAGCGAGCAAGCGAAGCGTAGCCTATAACGGACACCAAATTGCAAAATGTTGGTCCGTCCGTTGGTTGCACATTTTTATTTTGGGTGGAGCCCAAACGAAAGATCGGACTGGAATGAAATTTGGTACAACGTTTCATACCCTAATTAGTATTGCTGAGCCAAAATTTGCCATAAATCGAACAATTATTACTGTAGAAATTTTAAAATTTTCGAATTTATTTCTAACACTCACCATTGTAAATTTGGAATCCTGAATAGTTAAGGAATTCCGACGATGCGTACACCAAACTAAGGGTAGTCAAGTGAACTTTAAAAAACACGGCAAATTAAATTTTGGTTGCTTCTTTCTAGCTAATAATCTTTTTCGACGTAACTCAACGAAATAATAACATTTGATGCTTGCATTTAATATGTTTGAATTGTTGTGTATATTTAAAATGGGTGAATTTAAACAGGACGGATTAAGTGATTTTTAAATGAAAGTATAGGCCTGAGTAGAGCGCAATTTAATTATCTTTTATTTGGTCCTACTCCCATCTCTGTAGGCGCCTTGTTTCAAGAGGAGTAGCGGTACAAACACACTCACACACGCGCGCACGCACATCATACGTTCTAAGTGATGCCGATTGCTTTGAGCGTGATGTCCTCTGACGTCATACATCCTTCTGCTAATGACCATAGCAATAAAAGGACACCAAACGTTTCCTGTGGTGCTGCACTTCACCCAAACATACTGGCTGCCTTGTGATTCATTCTTATTAATGCCCTTAAGGCTTGGCAGGGCCTTTACACGCTGCTTTGTGAATTTTGTGACGCGCCTTACTCCGTGGTTACGACGGGTTGGGATTGGCTGGATTGATTAGGTAAGATGGTTACGCAAAAAGCCTAGCTGTGCATCTCGTTGCTGTGACATAAAGGGACTAGGAGTTTTAAAAAAGAAACCTCAATTGTAACTGCTGTTAGTGTTTCGAACATGGCTGGTTGATGACTAGCGGACCACCGTATCTGCTTCCGCATTAATTTCGCGACTGGTTCGGATGGGGCAAAAAAGCGTTAGCTCTGGGTTCGTAAAAGGTTTAGACTTAAAACGGCATCATTGGTTCACGAACTGTTTACTCGGGACAGAAAGCCAATTGGGCTCGGTAAGTGTTAAATAAATACGGATTCAAACTTATTTACGTTGCCTTTTGGACTGGAATGTCAGACTGCCTGAGCGGGGAATCGAACCCACGACCTTTGAAATCAAAGACCGGAGTCCTAACCGCTCAGCCATACTGACATGGCCAAAAGGAAACGTCCATAGGAAGCATTTAACACGCATACATATACAAATAATCATACACTTTTCCATTCTGCATTCCATTCTGGTCTGCACATCATACACCAAGTGAACAGAAAGAAATTTAAGAAACACACTTAAAGCGTGAAATAAGTTATAAACGGGACAGAAAGCCAATTGGGCTCGATAAGTGTTAAATAAATACGCATGCAAACCTATTTATTTGTTAAATGCTTCCTATGGACGTTTCCTTTTGGCCATGTCAGTATGGCTGAGCGGTTAGGACTCCGGCCTTTGATTTCAAAGGTCGTGGGTTCGATTCGGGGCCGCTCAGGCAGTCTGACATTTAAGTCCAAAAGGAAACGTAAATAGGTTTGCATCCGTATTTATTTAACTGTTTACTCGCCTTACAAAAGTTAGCAGGCAGCGCCCCCACTGATCTAAAGTTAATAACTGCTTAGCACACAGTATAGTGACAGCGTGGGGGTGTACGTGGTCTGATGGTTAGCATGACCGGCTCATGTGCCAGAGTTCCCGGGTTCGAGTCCGTTCTCAGGAACCCCTAGCATTTTCGGGAAGAGAATGATCCTGTGACGCCTTATGGTCGTATAAAAGATCCTAGGAATTTCAGATGGGATTTACCTAGCAAAATTGTCCTTCTCTACTTGTAATAAATAGACATAAATCGCTGGAAATAATACTAAGGAAAATTGGAAATTAAGCCAACAGCGAAAATCATACACTAGAAATAACGTAGTTCAGTAAGCCACCTTTATGCTCTTACGTTTCGTCGGAGTGACATGACCCGGATTCGAACCAGCTACCCAGTTCGCCCCAGATCACTTGCATAGCGCCTTAGTCGCTATGGCCACATCCTC